>KV458858.1:0-143126 GCA_001662605.1 Pseudogymnoascus sp. 05NY08
TTGGCGCACTTGCTTCCACATTTAAGCGAGTTGGCGCACTTGCTTCCACCCACGATTAGTGATTTACCACTAGTCGATTAAACGCTCGTCAGTTAGCGCCCGGGATGTACAGTACAGTATTACCGAAACCTCTGACAACATTGAAACACTACCCCAAGCAACTTCCGACTACGACACAACTTATATTATGAACCAGGTTCATGTAATGTTTCAAGGCTCCATTTCTATTATTAGGAGGACCTCCATTGGCTAATGAGACGCACATTTAACGCCGTGAATAAGCACAGGTACTGAATAGGTGGATAGCCGCTGACAGCTTCCAACAGCTTGCTAATGAACAAGGAGCCTTGTAGCGGACAAAGACGGCTGGCTATACATAGCATATGGGCAGGACGTGAAGTATATGTTGCGAACCCCCCGCTACCAATACCTTAACCAATGAAAGCACAAGAAATCAGCTTATCTTCCAAAATTCGGTGCTGGTCGCTGTGGCCTAGCCCGGGCCATTGCTAACCCGAGGTGTTATGGCACTGTACCAACATTGTTGGAAATATATTTCTTGGGCGATGCAAAAAATGGCCGAAGTTCCAACGTTTCACCTAGCTTTGCATACGATTGTCACAAATTGAGAAGCGCTGGCTTGATCCTCAACCTCATGGCCGGGTGGTTGTGGCCTGGGCCACACCAGTTTCATCCCCTCTGTTGGATATTTTGCGCGATAGATATATTGCGCTTTGCTGTTTACTTTAAATATAAAGGTTTCGTTATGTCGCCTTCATTTTGCCTGTACTACTCTGTTCTATATTTTCGTTCTTGGTATTTCCTTTGCATCTTCTACTCCAGAGTTTGATATCGCACAAGCGCTCGTTAAGATTCATTTTTCGTCCACAAGCTATAGCCCCTTATGTCTTCTGGCTACCTCTTTACTCTCTGGCCGAATTTGCCCGCGGCTGCTCGCATAGTAAAGGCGAATCGACATTATCATGAAATATATAAAGGCCGTGAATGCCTGAGCTTCAAGGCTAGCCACAAGTCTGTGTTTCCTGGCCGTCTACTATCCATCGGACGCCAGCATGGAATTAATGATGTCATCCTTCCTGAGAATGGACAGGCACAGTTTGTACTTACACCGCTCTACACCTTTGATTTTGAAAATCGCATGTTCTAACTTATGTTATTTAGGTTGCAATGTTCTTTCTACCTTGTTCCAAGCGGTGAACTCATGTTGGAAGATGCTACTACTGGCCATCATACATATATTGATTGGCACGATCAATATGGAAAGCAGGAGAAGTACGCCCTGCAGGGAGATCCTCGGAGTCGCATTATCCCACAGGCGGGCGAGAGTGTCCAAATCGGTATTGTCTTTGGACAAGAAATTTCCTTTCAATTCAAATGGAGAATATCAATCGGTTCAGAAACTGTCAAGAAGAACTTGGCCTTGATTGCACAAGCTACCATCGCTTCCAACCAAGGAATGACACTTACTGTGCCACGGGACCGGAACCTAGATCCTACAGCTTACGAAGCCAGGACAGTGAACACACCAAATGTTCCCATGGAATATACTAATAAGCCGCTCCGACAGATTCATCCCTACGGTAAGATAGGCTCTGGGGGGTTTGGAAATGTCTTTAAGGCGGTCGACCTAAGAACTGGATGCATTTGGGCTGTGAAGGAGTGCATAAATCCTAAAAAGGAAGTGTTAGGAGAGAACTGGAAACTCGCCTTCAAACAAGAAGTCGAAGCCTTGGCGCAACTCAGTCACGTAGGTTTTCCATTCAGCCGCCACTATCCCCGCCACTTCTTTTGCTAATATAAATCTCTAGCGTAATATTATTCGTCTTGAGCATCACCAGGGGTGGTCCCTAGGGCGATCGGTGCAGATCTTCTTCCAGCTCTGCAAGGGAAGTGTTCATGATCTTTTGCCTGAAGATCACCAATGCTTCTAAAACACAGCTCCCGAAAGTTGAGTCCCCAGCTTCATTAGCCAGACGCTAGATGGTCTAGCTTTTATCCACAAACACGGCATGGTTCACCGAGACATCAAGCCGGAGAATATACTCTACGACAATGGAAGGCAACACGGCTCAATGACGTTTTACATCTCGGATTTCGGATTGACGGTCCCAAAACAATTGGTTGGAGGTGGGGCTGGCACCATCTCATTTATGGCACCTGAGACCACCCGTATTGGTCAATGTGATTCTGCATCCGATGTCTACTCGTTCGGTGTAACGCTCCTGGAAGTTATCGGCAAGTACTGCATTGAAGAATCAATGTTTCGCGTCGAAAAATGGCGAACGAAGCTTAGGGCTTTCGGTGTTAAAGACTACGCCAAGTATCGTGACACAGAGTTTCCTGGTGCTCAGTTGCCCCGAACGCAGAATCCAGTCATTGTTAGATAACAAACTCGTTCGTACGGGTCTACATTGCGTCCTGGAGCAAGACATGAAGTATCAAGCGACGGCATCGGACGCTCGTCGCAAACTTTTGATAGACTATTCTCTCGACGCCAATGAGCGACACCAGCCAAAGGAGGCTGCACCCAAGCCTCGAAGAGAAGCCGCGCCCCAACCTCAACTGGAGGTGGCACCCCGGCGGCAAAGAGAGGCAGCACCCCAGCCTCGAAGAGAAGCCGCGCCCCAACCTCCATGGGAGCCCCGGCCGCATAGAGAGGCGGCACCCCAGCCTCGACGAGAGCCCGCACCCCGTCCGCGATGGGAGATGGCGCCACAGCCTCATTCTGAAGACGATAACCTTCGGCCTATAATAATCGAGGTCCAGCCTCGGGGAGTCGAACCCCGGGCTGGGAGACCGGCAGCTATCCCTTTTCGTCCGAGATAGCATATCGAGGCAGCATTTATACGGTGGAATCTGGGAGTTTGTATGAACTAGTTCTTTCTTTTGTCTGGGATTGTCAATTTTGTACTAGAAGGAGTTTGGGCTATATGTTTATTTATATTATATTATACTACAGTAACAGTTTTACTGATGCCATCAGGCGTACTAGGTGAACCTCAGAGTATGTGAACCACTGTGTAACAGCAACTATCCCGTCTTATAGAAGAGTTGCGCGTCGATATTAAATGCCTATGGCCGGACAAAGCTATGTACAATATATCAATCTTTGGGTAAATCCAAAATCCGGGTATCTTCGCTAGCAGCCTCTTAGATGCTGCCCTTTGCAGCTCCTGGGAACATAGACTCTATGGCGTCCCCCAAGCTCTGGCCACCAACCGTCAAATCCTTAAAAGCTGGGCAGGTCAAGTCGAGAAGTGCAGCACCAAGGGTATCAAAGAGCATCTGGAGAGGGACTTCGATGATATCGAAGACGGTTGACAGGGAGTTGGGAGAGAGTGTCTTGAGGACCTCGAAGACGAAGCAGAGCAGGTTGTTGTCCTCAAGAAGGGTCTGAGCATTCAAGAGTCCACCAGTGAGGTCGCCCATGTCAACCCCCGTAAAACTGTCTACAGTTCCGGTGTTGCCGCCAATGCTACGCGGTGGTGTTAGGGTTGAGTGATATAAGGGGAGCCGGGGGGGGGGGTCAAAGCTCACCTGCCAAGCTCGGGGTGCTTCGCAACAAAGTAGAGGATATCAAGGTTCAACTGGACCAGGGTATAGTCGACGGGAATGCGATACCAGTTCTCTGGAATCCTTTCCCAGCCCTGGTTGTAAGTGAAATTGCCCGGTTCTCCCTCAACAGCGAAGAAACTCTTGACAATATCCTTTGCTAGATGAAGTTAGTAACAATCCATCCGAGGCCAGTTGACAATCTTACTGAACGAGCCCGAAAGGTTCTCCTTAGAGTAATTGGCGAACATTCTTGTGGGGAAAATAAATCCAGCATTGCGAGCGATCATGCCAGTGAATGGACCGTAGTAGAAGTTTGGGTTGGTAGCTTTCGACTGTTGGAAGCGGACGTTTGCTCTCTCAGCCATGACATCGATGTTAAAGTCACCGACAGCATCATTGGACATGTTAAACCATTCCGAAAATTGATTAAGCTCTAGGTTGGCGTTATCACCGGTCAAATATAAGTCGTTGCGAGTATTTGACGAATCCGACTCAATGATGTTATGAGAGCCAACCAGACCCCGCGGCTTGCCTGTAATACCTCTTAGTGATGCGAGGGGCAATAGCGACTCCAGAGGAAACTTTACCTAACAACCCAAGCAGATTGCCAAGGAGATTGCTCACTGCAGTGGATTCCCCTCCGATAGAGAATCCTGGATCCAAAGAGAGAGGGTTGCCAACGAAAACCGTCCCCATAACGGCGAGAAGGCCACCCAGCTCAACACTCATCCCGAACACTGCTTCGGTATCAGTAGCTGCATAAATCCGGAATCAATTGTTGCCACTCACCTTTATTGATTGCTGCAGTTGCCTCTATCACCTGTATAATTCGTTAGCATAAAGTACCTGTCACATATGATAAGGCCACACCAACATTTGTGACGCCATTGCGCCCAATGTATCCATGATTCGCCAGGGCGTTAAGTCCTGGGCAAGGACCACGCTGGTCACCCGCAGAAAAATCTGGAGGGATGAAGGAGTGGTCTCCCGTAACTGGCGTTAATATGTTAGATATTGGCCAGGCCACAGAAGAGTATTGCTCACCGTCAATTGGCGTAGTCAACGGGTCAACCAGAAATCGCTTTTCATGGCTTTCTTGGGCAACGCCACGGAGGCCTTCAGCCAACTTGGCAACTACATCGGCTGGTAGCAATGAGTCCCCGGCCACGGAGGGAAACGCAGACGCGACACTGCTGAGAGCGGAAAGCGAAACGAGGGAGCTTATAATTTTCATATTGAAACAAAAACAATGCAATCGCGACCTCAAAAAAGAATGACAAGAGTGAATGACCGGAGTAAACAGAACATATC
Source organism: Pseudogymnoascus sp. 05NY08 (assembly GCA_001662605.1). Classification (NCBI taxonomy): domain Eukaryota; kingdom Fungi; phylum Ascomycota; class Leotiomycetes; order Thelebolales; family Thelebolaceae; genus Pseudogymnoascus; species Pseudogymnoascus sp. 05NY08. Next base: position 4,888 of record KV458858.1, read on the forward strand.
AAAAGACATCGACGGCGCCTGTCCTTTTGGCGCAGCCAGCACGTAATTCCGGCCAAGAATCCATTAAGTTAGCCCAAAAGCTCGGGTCATCATACACGTTTTTTGTCGTTGTAATTGCTCCACGCGCAGTGTAAGATCGACATGTGGAATCCCCCCCTTCCCCCTTGCAAATTGGTTTATCGGGGACCGAGCTACAGTCCCCGGTCTTTCCAGTGCCGATCTATTGAAGTCGGCGGGAACAGGTCCGCACCCACCAACAAAATACGCTATGCAACCTTAAGCGGGGACGGCCCCTTGGGCGTACAGGACGTCCTGCACAACGGCTTACTTCGATCCACAAAAATGACGGGCAGCGTTTTGAATTAGGGTATGTCGTCCGTTTGAGTTTCTTGGTGAATCAATCTCACCCGCTCGTGAGGCGAATATTCATCGTCCCGTCAATAGATTCAATAGATACGGCACAGGTGGTGCCATTGGGGCGGCCATGAATATCCTTGCCGCTTACAACTTGGGAAACTACAATGCACAGCCCCGTATGAGAAACAGAATTATTACACAGTAGGGCTGGGCAAACTATAGAACTTGTGGGAAGTAGAGGAGTAGACTGACACGGTTTCAGCCACTCATACTCGGCACTTGGGACCCTTGACGTCCAGGCCAGAGGCGTGCTACCTGCTCATACTCCCTGTCACTGGATAGGCTAAGTCCATTGCATGTTTTGCTCACCCACCTACAAGATATTCCGGCTTTACCTTGCGATATGTTTGCTATGTTAAATTCCTTTCTTCTTTTCTTTGGCGTTTGAAGTCAACATCGGACTTCGCGGTCATGAAGTTTCTAACCATTGCCGTGGCTGTTCTTTTGTCAGTCTACAATGCGAACTTGGTAGCTAGTGTGGAGTTGCCGCCCAAAGGCACACCACCGCCTTCATGTGGGGTAAGATATACACCAAACTCCGATCGAAGGCTCAGAAACTTACTTGAACGAACAGTTAACATGTATCACCGAATTGATAATAGCCTCAGAGTGCTCGCTCACCGACACAAAGTGCATCTGCACCAACGCTCAGTTAAATAAAGACATCACCATTTGCGTTGGCACAAGTTGTTCAATCAGAGATCAACTGGCAACCAAGAAGTATTCAAATGACTATTGCGGTGTTGTACCACAAGATAGAACCAAAATCGTTTCTATCGTTGGAGTCACATTTGGCGTCCTGGCTCTAATTACAGTTGGTCTTCGGATCCTATCAAAGGTTTTACGCGCTGGGGGGCAGTTCGGCATAGACGATTATACTATCATGGTAACCATGGTAGGGCTACCCTGACATATATTTGGGGTTGCATATATTGACTGAATTTAGGCCATCACTATTCCCTTTTGTGCTTTTTCAGTCCTTCGTGAGTACACCTGAGAGTTGTAATAGCATATATTCTTTGACAACTAACACACGAATAGTTGCCAATCATGGCCTGGGCAGAGACATGTGGAACGTCCATCCTGACGACATAACATCCATTCTTTACGTGAGTTCCAGGTTGGACAATCTTCGATAAATATCGCTGATAATAAATAGATATATTACTGGGACGAGTTGATGTACGTTGCGATTGTACCTCTCACGAAGATTTCTATCATTTTTCTATACCTCCGAATCTTTCGCGAGAAAAGTTTCCTATACTTTGCCTACGCCTTGATAGCTGCAAACGTGGCCTATCTCCTTGCATTTGAAGCTATCTCTATTTTCCAATGCTGGCCTATTCCGGGAGCATGGAGAGCCTGGGACGGTACCTATCAGGCGAAATGCCGAAACGTCAATCTACAGGGCTGGATGTCTGCCACATTCAGTATTATTCTCGATGTTTTAACTTTGGTATTGCCGTTGCCGTCGCTCTACAAACTTGAGATGTCGATGAAGAAGAGGATTCAGATCATGATGATGTTTAGCGTCGGAGTCTTGTATGCTTCCCCAATCTCTCCCCCCAAACATTTTGCTAATCCGGTTTCGCAGCGTCACCATCGTCAGTGTTGTGCGCATCCGAGCTTTCACGAAATATGCCAATACGACAAATCTGACACGTAGGTTTTCTCACTCATGCAAATGATATTTCACAGCTGACGCAACTGCAGAGGATTATGTGGAACTTGGTTACTGGAGTACGATTGAGGTTCCAGTCGGCGTGATATGCGCCTGCATGCCTTCGATCCGAGCATTGTTCCGCAATGTCTTCCCAAGCATTTTCGGCACGACTCAGAAGGGCCAGTCAAGCACAGGAAGACTCTCAACTACATTAACGCCACAAAGCAAAAGCAGGTCCGAATATGCCAATTTATCGAAGCACGAGGCAAGTTCGTCGGTGATCGGGCTCGTACCAGTAGACAATCGTCAGCAGGACGAAAGGTACAAGAATGCTGTTTAAGGGGCAAAGGGAGAGGGTACCCCTCCTTCACTGATTGCCATTCAATTTGTTCGAGAACGTATGTTTGTATGATAGGGGGCTTATCATTTCTGATGTAAATATTAGCAAGACATATGTATTGATTGATTGTGGGACAGTTTACTAGCGGGAGCGGGTGGCCAAAGGGGCTTGTCCCAGTGTAGGGTGGCGTGCAGATTAGCTTCTCCGCCAAACTGTTAGCCCGTTACAGTAGAACAGTAGACTAATCGAGTCTTCCTGTCATATTAAAATAAAAGTGGGACATGACATTATCCTCTTTATCCTTTTATCCTCTTTATTCTCCTTATTCTCCTTATTCTCATTATGATTGTGCAATCTTACAACGTGGATACTAATCGGAAGCGTAAGGTTTGTTGGGTTAGTGGCTTTCTGTCAAAATGACATTTTATGTAAGTCTTGCCAGTATCCCCGCAATTCCTATCCTTGCCGCACACGGCGTGACAAGGGCTCGGTGCGGGCCACGGTCATAGTCATCTTCCCCCCGCACAACATCTCCACTTCCCTGGCAATAATGGCTCAAATAAGCGACTGCGGACTTTCTGGACGACGCCGTTGTTTCATAGCGTGGAATTTCGCTACCTGTACCCTCGTTCAGTTTATACGGAGTACGAGTATGCTTGCTTTTCAGAGAATTTTATATTATCCTTCAGGGTTCGAGTTATTGGAGTTCGTGGATCATGTCTGCTTACGACCTCCTGTAATATACCACCTGTCGGTTTGAGCCATTGGATAGGTAGGAACTTTCTAATAAAACCGATGTTACCCTCGAAAAAGCTTAGGGCTCACGGCAGCTTGAAATCCTCCAAGAAACCGGCAGTGCTCAAATTGCACCTATCAGCGATCCTACTCGATCAGGCTGTTGTTCCTGCATGACAAGACTGCGTAGGTAGCGACAATTCCGAACAAAACATCCGTGCTCCATTCTTCATCATGACGACCACTGCCGTTTATGGCCCGTGTTATTTATTGGCCGTCTGTACTTTATGGATCTATCACTTGGCGGAGGTCAAGCCAAGCGGGGCCCAACCCTTTCTTGGACTGCGGCATCTGGGTCCGCGCTGACATGGTTCGTACTTACGGGGACTGAAATGGCACCGCCGCGAAGGTGCTGGCAGAGTACCTGTCATTCATTGCGGGAGCTGGGACGGAGCAAGCTGTGCCTCTCAAATCAATAATACTAGACGCTGGTGGTTGTACGCAGTTTTGCTTTTAAGCTTCGAGCCCGGTCATTCATTTTGCTGTTCTTATCAGGGCTTTCGTTTTTTTATGCAAGATGCTCTCGTTATTGCCTTTGAGCGTGTTTCTGTCTTTTACAAGCACTGTACTCGCAGCGTATGTTATACCTCCAAATATTACACTCAAAAAAGAAACAAGAACTGACTGCCCCAGTGCCGTCCATAGCCACCCTTATCAAGGGAATTCTAAGCGCCAGGTAGACTCAAACACAACATGGCTGGAAAATTATGAATACGTCGTCGTTGGATCTGGACCCGGCGGCGGTCCAGTTGCTGCCAACTTAGCCATTGCAGGCTTTAAAGTCCTCCTGATAGATGCCGGAGACGACCAAGGCGGTTCCTTACAGTACCAAGTTCCTGCTCTTCAGCTGCAGTCAACGGAATACGAACCGATGCGATGGGATTATTTTGTCAACCATTATTCCGATGAGGCACGACAACAGAAGGATTCGAAAATGGTGTACCAAACGACTTCTGGCGACCAGTATGTTGGGCTGAACCCCCCAAGCGGCTCGACCCCTCTGGGAATTCTGTACCCAAGAGCTGGAACACTTGGTGGCTGCTCAGCTCACAATGCCTTGATCACGATCTATCCGCACGACAGTGACTGGACAAATATTGCAACCATTACAGGAGATGATTCATGGAGCCCAAAAAAGATGAGAAAGTACTTCATGAAGCTGGAAAGGAATCGCTACCTTCCCAGCAGCATCGTCGGCCATGGTTATGATGGATGGCTCGGGACAGCTCTTACGGACCTGTCGCTTGCGATTGAAGACCCAAAACTTCTATCTCTCATAATCGCCGCTGGCTCTGCAATGGGTAAGGGCCTACTTGGGTTTTTGGTCAACACTGTGGTCGGTCTTGGTGAGGTTTTGCTCCGCGACCTCAATGCCCCAGGACAGTCTAGCAAGGCCGGACTCTATCAGGTTCCCCTCGCTATGGCTGACTCGAAACGAAATGGACCTCGTAACTTCGTTCTAGACACAGCCAATGCTGTCAACAAAGATGGTTCTCGGAAGTACCATCTCGATATCAAGCTCACGACTCTCGTCACCAAGGTTCGCTTCTCGCATGATGGACCAACTCCCAAAGCTGTTGGCGTAGATTTCCTCGATGGTCAAAGCCTTTACAGGGCCGACCCCCGATCTGGTTCTGCCACGGTTACTGGCTCTGGAAGCGTGAATGCCACACGCGAGGTTATTCTGGCAGCTGGAGCTTTCAACACCCCTCAACTCCTGAAACTCAGTGGTGTCGGCCCAGCCGCCGAGCTCAAATCTTTCGACATCCCCGTCGTCGTCGACCTTCCTGGCGTTGGCACCAACTTACAAGATCGCTACGAGAACACCGTCATCGGCGACAGCCCGACTGATTTCTTCATCACAAAGAAATGTACCTTCTTGGAGACTATGCCAGATCCTTGCCTAACAAGGTGGACCAACGGCATTGGCCCAATTGCCAAGGGCACCTACGGCACCAATGGTATCGCCATTGCAGTCGTCAAGAAGTCTTCCGTCGCTGAGGGCGAGCCCGATCTTCTCATCTCTGGCGCACCGGCCAAGTTCAAGGGCTACTTCCCTGGATACTCGAGTGATTCCCTCCACGACGCTCATCATTGGGCTTGGATTGTGCTCAAGGCACACACCAGGAACAACGCCGGCGCCGTCACACTGCGTTCTACCGACCCGCGCGACATGCCCAACATCAACTTCAACTCCTTCGACACTGGCGTCACCGCCAACGGCGCAGCCGACAAGGATCTCCAGGCCGTCTACGAAGCGATGGAATTCTCGCGTAAGATCTTCAAGGACCTGATCCCTCTCGATGGCGGCTTCACGGAGGTCTGGCCAGGCCCAAATGTTACCACGGAGGCGGAGATGAAGGAATTCATCAAGGACGAGGCATGGGGACACCATGCCAGTTGCACTTGCCCTATTGGAGCTGATGATGACCCAATGGCGGTGCTGGACTCGAATTTCAAGGTCAGAGGCGTGGAGGGACTGAGAGTGGTTGATGCTAGTGTCTTCCCAAAGATCCCTGGGTTCTACATCGCGGCGCCAATCTATATGGTGAGCGAGAAGGCGAGCGATGTTATTATCCAGGCGGCATCGGCATGAGAAGTATTATTGGCGGGGGTGTGATGTTGTCACTTAGCGTCTTTGAGTAGGCTTCTGTATTATACTATATATTTCACGGCGACATATTTACACGGTCATTACAATATGGGAGGATCGTTTTTGCTGAAAATTGCTTGTCCCTTCGTTATATAATTTTATACCCATTATTACGCAACTACTGTGACTGTGCCGTTGAATTTAATTCCGCCTTTAATTTCCTTCTTGCAAGCATTTCCCCGACCAGGTCATCCTCTAATTTCTGGAAAGCAGCGCTAGAGTAATCAGGAGGAGGTCCATCCTGTGAGCTTCTTGTCCAGCCGACATAAGGATCATTATCCCGGGTCAACTTTGAGTTTTCCATGACCCTCTTTTGGATGTGAGACGAAACGTTGGTACCGTTTGACAGTTTCCTCTGTTGTGACTCGTAGATGAGCGCATTTGCTTGCACAAGCGCAATCTGTGATGAAGATCGCGGTACAATGTTTTTCATGTGCTCTTTCAGTAGCAGGTAGAATGACACATGTCGATCGGCACAAAAGTATGTATCTTGCAGGCCCAGCTCATACGAGGGCGGGTAGAATCCAGCCAGCTCCCAATCTATGATACCGGCCAACTTGTAGTTGGATTTACCATCTGCCGAGGGGCGTGATTCAAGTATTAGGTTGCGTGGTGTGAGATCGTTGTGGCAAAGCACGGATTCTCCTGCCCATTTGCTAATGTTGGAATTGTTAATGACCATCGATCCCATGTCTTCAAAGGTAGACTGGATCCTGACATCTTGTGAATCGTTGACGGGATCCATAGTACAGAATGATGACTTCTTAAGCTTCCGTTTTTCCATGATAGAGTATAACAATCCATGTCCGCTGTTTAAAACTCCCGTGTGAGGTCCACCAAAGACGCCAGGCGTTTCCAAAAAAGGCCGAAGCTCCTCACCATCTTCACGAAGCATCTTGCGTAGAACTTCCTGGGCCATATTATCACTTAGCCGAACAGAGTGTAGCTTTTGGAGCGCTTCAACAAGGTCAGCTACAACACTGTTTTGCTCACCAGCGCTCATCAGCTGCCAGGCATCTTCCAAGAGATCGCCCTCGACAAGTTTAACTACTGAGAAGTGGAACATTCGCCCTTGCGCGTTTGCTGCCTTGCCGACTTGATAGGTCTTTGGGACGAGATCTGGAATTATAGTCGCAGCGATGCGTTGCATGGTGGCAATCATTGCAAAATTTCTGGGTTTCTCATCCTCGCTGTCCAGCCGGACTACACATGTAGTGTAATCGTTTTGGGGGTTCTTCGGGAATTCTGCTTTAAACACACATTTGTCCCACCCCTGAAGAATGACGGAGATAGACTTTGGTTGAGTAGCAGTAAAAATATGCTTTAGTAAACACTCATCCGGTTTGACATTGCGGTCCACCATGATAATGACAATATTGTTATTCTGTGAACTGCTTAGGTTTGTAGAAGTTACGTCTTGCTAGGTGCGCTGGTGAGGATGAGGCTAATAGTCATAACCAACATTTCGCTTCGCTCGGGTGCACGTTCAACTTTCGATTGGTTCAGAATAACCAAACTGGTGCCTAGCGGAAATTTTCTGGGTTTGAGCAGGGCGCTGGAATCATCCGTGTGGTTAGTCATGTTGGCAGCTATGTTGATGATGATGTTCGTGGTCGTGTTGGCGGCGGTGTTAGTAGGAGTGGTATTGTCATGTAGTTTTCGAAGGGCTTCGGTCTCAATAGTGGCTTATTGGGGATATTACAAGAGAGACTTGTGGAATAATGGAACAGAAATCAGGTGGAAAGAAGAAGATTCAAATAATCATGACACGTATTCGGATAGGAGTCTTGTGGGAATATATTAATCATTATATCGTGTAATATTTACAAATATGTTAACGTATTTCACGAGCGAGTTGCCCACACCGGCGAGTTGCCCAACCCCATTTTACACCTAAAATCACAAACTTTGTAACTAAATATATTAACAACCCTAGAATAATAAATTACAAAAATATAATCATGCCCTTTTATAAGCATTCAAAGTACTCTGTTTAAATTTTAAGGCAATTAGCCTTGTGGTTATTAAGATATTAAGTTTTGGCCCCCACTTTTGACCTAATTCTTAGTATCTCAATAACTATAAGACTAATTGCCTTAAAAATCAAACAGTGCTCTTTAAACGCCTATAAAAGGCTAAGTGCATAGTTTTATTGTTTATTATTCCAGGGCTGTTGAGATATTTAGTTACAAAGTTTGTGATTTTAGGTGTAAAATGGGGTTGGGCAACTCGCGCGTGTGGGCAACTCGCTCGTGAAATACGTTATTCTTATGGGTTCATCAATATAAACCATAGCTAAATTTCCTCCATTTATCCTTGTATAATATCTCCGACATAGAAACTGCTCACGTGCAAAAGTACAAAATTACTTCTTATGTTACCACTACATTTTTCAATAGCAGTAAATTCTGCGACTGTGACAAACCACTAATCATCGTGATCGAGCTTTTGCTTCGCTCAAGGTTTGACGAAAAATGCACGCAAATACGGCTGCGCGAGAATCAAACAGTCGCGTCCGGGCCAAATGGCAGGAGCTTGCATTATTCGACGGTCACAATCGTCGGCGCTCTGATGTAGAAGAGTTTGTCTCGGGATTCCACAAGGGAGAGCCATGCAGGGTCATAGAACGATTCGAAGGCGCTTTCAATCATTGCTTTAGGCTGCGCTTCAATCTAAGTTATGATGTTGACTGGCTGCTTCGGTTCCCAATACCAGGCGATGTTATGTATCCAGCGGAGAAGATTGATCACGAAGTGGCTACCATGGAATCCATCAGAGAGAAGACTAGTATTCCGATTCCAAGAGTTATAGCTTCCGGCAGAGCAGAGGGACGTTTTGCGGGATTGGGACATTTCATCATCATGGAATTCGTCGACGGAGAGCGTTTAGACGAGGCTTTATATGAAAACGACGAGATTAAGCCAGGCATAGGACTGCCCACCCTGGATTTCATTTACAAGCAGATGGCCCAGATTCATTTGGAGTTATTTGAACACGATTTTGATCAGATCGGTGGGCTATCGATGCCAGTAGGTGGTGGATCTTGGCACATCAGTTCCGCACCGTTAACGTTGAAGATGAATGAGGGACAGAGGCTAACGGGGATCAATCTTAATGGTTGGCATATCCATTCGAACCCTTCTTAACAGCTATGATTATACTAATGCTTACTCCCTACAGATCATCGCGAACCTTACACAACTACTGAAGGATACCTTGACAGTCTTGTTAGCCAGCATACACGTCTGTTATGTGAGAACCCGGAGTCTGTGTCTAATGAGGACGAATATTCCGAAGAATACTGTTGTCTACAAACTATAAAAACGCTCACGAAACAAATTATGGGCTCCGTGGACCGCCAGGGTCCATTCAAGCTATTTCTCGATGATATACGGTTTGGAAACATACTTGTGGACCCCAAAACCTTCGTGATCAAGGCGCTTATAGATTGGGAATTATGTTATACTGCACCACGCGAATTCCTCAACGCCCGCTTGGTTGATACCGAATCCAGACCCCTGGGACTGGTCGTCCGAAGAAAGAGATGCCTTTAAAATCCTGTTTTTAAGCTTCATAAAGGTGTTGCAGGAGGAAGAGTCGAGATTGGGCAAAGACCATGGCTTTTCTGACCAGATGCGAAGTCAACATGAGAATGGTTCCTTTTGGTATCTCCAGGCTATACGAGAGCCATTATGCTGCTTAGAGTTGATGCAAAGCTGGTCTGCTGAGGTCGATCAACCATTAGGAACACCACTGGATATGACAGAATTCGTTGGGAAGAGGTTTCGTACTCAGACGGCTCTCAAAAACTAGCGGTCTACTTTTGCGATGCAGGGGTTATTGTTGTAGATTACAAATAAAGATTATGAGGAATCAGAATCTAACTTGTAGGAGCCATTCAATGCCAAGGCTTACTCTTTATCGTATCAGAGCGCATTGATAAGAATTTTGGAATTTCACGTGATATTGTAGCTTATCGCCGCCGCCCAGCCCGACCGCGGGGTGATGACTGAGCATCGCGATTAATAAATTTGGGAGGGGAAACAGAGAACCCAAAAACCCACAGCTCCCACATCGTCAACTCTGCACCTCTCTACTCCAACAACTAGTGATTTCGGCATACTTAGCTCTGCAAATCTATAATTGCCACATTTTTGAACAAGCAGTAGGGATCCAGAGACTGATTTTTGGCGGTTGCCACTCTCCGTCTCGATGGCGCCTTCATTCGTTACCATCGATAACACCCCAGACTTCGATTTCATGCCTCAACCACAGCCCACCAAGAAGGCAGTCGACTCCACTACCCGCACGCTCCTCATCGCGCCTCCTTCCATTGCCAGCCATGAGGAAAAGCTCCACGGCGTTCTCGCCGTCCACGACCGCTCCGTCACCGATCTCCAAATGCTCGACCGCATCTCCGCGGGCCTCGCTAGACTGCCCCTCGCAACATACGACCTGATCATTATCCTCACCGACGTCGACGGAACGCGCATCGAGTCCGGAAAGTTGCTGAGCCGGGATGTATACAGCAGCCTCGTGCAATCGCTCAAGGCGGGCGGAAAACTGGAGTCCCAGGACGGCACATTTGGACAGTCTACGACCAGTGGCGAATATACCGAAGCTATTCTTGCTGGGTTGGTGGCCAATAGCGCTGGGGGAATGATGAAGCCGGATTACAGTGCCAGCGAGGCAGTGCCGCTACGCTTTGGGCGAAACAAGAAGAAGGACGCTGTGTCGGATGCTGGCCCTCCAGCGACGATTGTAACACTGAAGCGAAAGAGCGTGGAAATTACTCCCAGCCAAGCCAAGCCAAATGGCGTGGGTTTCGTGGATTTCAGCGACGACTTTGGGGAGGAGATCACAGGCGAGGATGAGGACGACGATGATCTAATCGACGAGGACACCCTGCTCACAGAGGAGGACCTGAACAGCATGGTCGTTATCCGTATGTCCACACCCCCCTTACTTCCCAGCACAGATGACTAACATCCCATAGCACCGGAGTGCGTCCCACGAGTTGGCAAGCGCCGTCGCGCATGCAAGGACTGCTCATGTGGCTTGGCAGAGAAACTCTCAGCCGAAGACGCGGCGAAGCGCACTTCTGCCGATGATAAGCTCAAGGCGCTCAAGCTCGATTCATCGGACCTGGCGGAGGTTGACTTCACCGTTCAAGGCACGGTTGGGTCGTGTGGAAGCTGCAGTCTTGGAGATGCGTTCCGCTGTGATGGCTGTCCGTACATCGGAATGCCAGCCTTCAAGCCTGGAGAGGAGGTCAGGTTGCTTAATAATGATGTCCAGTTGTAAAGGCTGTCGATGCGAGGCGCTTGGAGTTTGAGGCTATACGCCCACGGTTGGTATGGAAGCCTGGTTGGCTGGTTCCTGGGTAGAGGGGTGGATGCTTTTCCCACCTTGGGTTTACATTGAAGTTACATGATTGAGCAAGCACGTTGCAGCAAATCGCTTATCGAAGACTTCATAGAATTAAGAGAGTTTCTGACCTATATCTCCTCATATTAGCAGCTCAGGTATGCAGTGACATTTGTAGCTAGTGGCAATACGCCCTTCCACGCTGCCGTTCGGTTTGTAGACTAGTATCACTTTCACTATCCTTGGGGCGCCAATGTGATTAGTGGAAAAGGGGGCGGCGTGAGATATTCAAATTCAGCACCTTCTATACATAATATATGCCTTGGCCAAACAAAATGGTATCCAGAAACGCCCAGCAATGCATCCAATATGCGCTAGCTGCCCATATAAACTCACCCCCAACAATATCTACCACCCATCACCCCATCCATCATCATCACCCGCCTCCTTCGGCTTCGTATCAATAACCTTCTTCACGACCGGCTTCGCCGGCACCGCCGCGCTCACCTTCCTCGACCCAGCGCCCAACACATTAGGCCTCGCACCTGCGCTCCCCGGCTTCGCAAGCCCCTTCGGCAACGGCTTCGAGCCAGTCTTCTTCCCCGCCTGCGCCGCTAGCCAGCCTGCGAAGTCTGGCTCGCCGTCATCCTCGAATGGCTTCGCTGATACAGTAGGTTTAAGAGGGGCCTTGGGCTGCTCATCCACGGCGTCCGTGAATGCCGTTTCGTCATCATCCATGTCGCCCCAGGCCTCAAAGTCATCCTCGCCGGCGTCGCCTGCGTCTTGGAAGTAGTCCGCCGCATTCGAGGCGGAGGCGGAGGATGTGGAGGTGCGGGTTGAGGTTGGTGGAGGGGATGTAATGGCCTGGCGGTGGAGGGCGGATGCCGAGGCTGAGGCGCGAACGGGGGCGCTTACTGGCCTTGTCTCTAATGTTGAAGGGGGGAGGGCGAGGGTGTTGGCAGATGGAGAAGAGGGCTCAATGTCACCAGCTGCTGTGGAGATTTTATTGGTAAATGAAGAAATGGCCCAGCCGGTCCACGACGCGGCTTCGCTGGGTTGGGGTGTGCCCATGCGCGGGGTAGTGGAGTTGGAGTTGGTGCGACCCGCGTCAGGGGCTGGTGGTGGGAGGACGGTGTCGGGCATCTGACTCGCTGCTTTGCGGACCTGTCTGAGGTAGGTATCGACGCTCTTGTTCGCCTGGTCTCGCACCAGCTTCTCTTTATCTAGTAATAGCGGGCACACGGCGGGTAAAATCTTTCCTGCTATATCTTCATCGGTGAAACAATCGGCAGTGGCCGTTAGTGCTTGTAATGCGGCATTACGGGCATGCACAAATGGATCCCGCAGGGATCGCGTGAAGGCTGCGATGAGAACTTTTGAGCGAGTCGACACTCCGAGGGAGCGAGCAATCTTCCCAAGACAGATTGTCGTGTTGGTGCGGATACCAGGTTGCTCATCGTTGGAGGTACGAGCGAGCTGCTTGAGGAGATCTGAGTTGATAGTACGGTCCGATAACTTAGTTATTATGGTGAGAACAGCTTTGACGGTTTGCTCGCGAATAAGGGGGGCGACATCGGTGAAACCAGTAACCTATCCTCAATTAGTCTAATGATCATTAAAATTCTCATAAAACCATACCATCTGCGGGTAGATTTTGTCGTTAACAATTTTTTGAGGTAGGCGATCGATCATAACGGGTAGATTGTCCAAAAGGCAGACTCGAATGGCCCGATCGGGACTCTGGAAAAGCCGCACTACGACAGGAGTTACTTTGGCGTCGAAATCCTCATCTGATAGCTTCTGGGCGATTTTCATCACAACGCTGAAGACCTTCGGGCCACCTCCACCAAATTCCACTGATTTTAACAGTTCGGGGAGGATTTTCATCTTGAAGTACTCTTCCGGGAAATCATTTGACAGTTGGTCTAAATCGCTGTTTGAGGGTCAGTGAGAGACTCAGATATTGGAGAGCTGGGAAGAAGTACCTCAAAAACTCTTCTCTCTCATTCTCGGATTTCATTCCAAGGCTGTCAACTCCCTCAGTCAGTTTGATCAGAGGGGTATCCAAGAATTCTCCATTCCTCCGGCCTTGATCTAAGAAATGCGCGACGCTAGATCTTGACTTTGGGTTTGCATTGACGAGTCGTTTGTAGCTCGGATGCATGTTCGATGGAATGCCCTTCGTTTGGCCGACCTGGTCGGAGCCAAGGAAATCGCCATTAAAGGTTTCAAATAACAGTATACCGAAGTTGTATGCGTCCAGAGCCGTAGCAGGGTTCTTCTTAATAGTTTCCCAGCCTGATTTGGCCAGCTCAGGGGGCATGTATCGGGCTGACTCGGGCACGAGGCTTCCATATCTGTATATTACTGCTTCGTCGTCTTTGAGACTACTCAGCACTTCAAAACCACCTAGCTTCCATTCTCCACTTTCGCTGGTATATACGGACGCGGCTTTGAGGCTGCCATGTATCGAGGCGGCATCGTCGTTGATGAACTTGACGGTTTGCGCTATGCTAAAGAGTCCCCATTTTATAGTCTCCTCACTCATGCTCTTTCGCTTGATGTGCCATCGCAATGGTATCAGGCGCTCCGTAGCAACATATATGTATGATTCGGTCTCAACTGTGTCAAGCACTTTTATGACGCCTGGGTGTCGAAGTGTGCGCAGTTTCTTGACGGCATTTCTTGCCAGAGGTAGCCGGGATTTGTTTGCGGGCACATCAAAAGAGAAGATGCTGCAGTTCGAGCCGTCTTCCTGGAATTTCGGTCAGTATATAACCCTCGAAGACCAGGAGCTGACTTACTCTTCGTGTACCATTATATAGTGTCCATATCGAGTCGTCCACGTCCACACGATCTCCGAAGCTGTATGGAAAAGGAGGGCCCCCAGAGATCGCCGAGGCGACAGCGGATTTTAAGAAATCCATTGACTACTCTAGCTGCTGTGCGTTGTTTGCACGCGACAATATTCTGTGTTCTGTGTCCTCTCCACATGGAATCGGCCTTATGTAGCCCCTCGCGGACCACTGGCATCACAAGCTAGTCCCATAATAGCAGCGGATAGTGATGGCAGTATTTTAGTTAGCGCCAACCTTAATTGTAATGTTTCACTCCCATCACGCGCTGTGCCTTGCCTTTGTAACGACAACCTTCTTTTGGTATAGAGAGCCCAAAGGCCCTCGGGTTTTTTTGGTTTGTTTTTTTTGGTTTTATTATAACAGCGTCTGATTTAGTTGTTTTATTTCATGCATGGCGATATAGCGAAGGACCTAATATCACAGTCCCCAACATCGAACGACCAACCATCAACCCGTTTGTCAAGAAGGTCCGACGTTTTCTAGCCGTGGGTCTGGCAGCTTCATGACAGAATACGCTGCGCTTGTTGATCATACTCAATTACTGGCGGATTAAACATCAATACTATTGCAGACATTGCGATCACCAAAGCAAATGGTTATTTCTAGCCTTGACAGGCCCTGAAACTTGGCACAGCGGAAACGATAAGCCACAAGGTTATACGGTATGTGCAGCGTTTTATCATATCAGTCATCTTTTTATTAATTGCTATTCGTGATGACCAACCTGGTAAAAGGTCAGACTGCAAAGAGTTCTTCTGGTTTTGGCTTCTTTCAACATCGTGTGTGCACAAGGCTGAGGATCCGTTGCAACATCGTGACTATGCTGGCTAGGCGCGTCCTTGAACAAAGGCAAGACTATGTTTCACAGAAGTTAGTGAATTCATAGTGAAGTTGGAGGATATATCAAAATGACTGTATTCAGGAGCTCTCTATCTGCAAACAAGTGATTTAGAGCCAAAGGCAAGGTGTATAGTGGGCGTTATTGAACTGCGGGAGCCATTAGGCCAGCATAACTTTGTTGCGACGATCCGAGGTTGCTGCTTGGGTGTTGAAAGGGCTCGAAACCGCTGAACTCGCAGAATGCTGACTATAATAACTGAAAAGACCTGAAATAGCACCCATTGCAATTCTTTTCCAACACTACTTGGAAGGATCACTGCTAATGTTTCTTCTTGTACCCTTAGGTTGTTGGATTTAAACGTTGCTGTGTTGCCACATGCAACCTACGTCGGACGCCAGCCATAGGGTAGGGGCAACCTGCCCCAGGTACTGCCAGTCAGGCGGCCACCAGTCAACCAGCCTGGCGGAAGTTTCCTTGTGGGCCCAACCACGACCTTTCTATTCAAACTCTCGGACATAGTATACAATGGTGGCTACCGGAAATGGTTCATCGGCTAATCGTGACGACGAGCTACTATATGGAAGAAGATGCATTGTTAGCACTTGCAATAAACCCATCCTGCAGGGGGACAGTTCGGATGAAGTGTGTACCTCTTGCAAACAAGCCGCCAGGTACGCAACATCCAAGCTGAAAGCGAGGAGGTTGAAGCCGAAGAAGTCCGAAACCGGCCTCTGGACGCCGCGATCCGAAGTCAGTTCTATGGATGGTAGCGGCAGTGATACTATGAAACGTCGGAACTTTTTACCACTGACGCCTAGGGCGGGACTTAATGACGGAGGCAAGAAGCGGAAACTCAGCGATTCACACAGAGCCGCAGACGAGATCGAAAACTGGCGAAATCCTGACTCACAAAAGGTCGGAGGCATTACTGAAGGAAATACTGGGACAGATTTTGCGGAACAGAGGCCCAACGCAGAGCTTATAAGCCTCAAAAAGGCGCATATATCATCTGACCACGGGAGAAATACGCCGCAGCTATCGGTGGTAGCCGATAGTTTGAACGTTTCGACGGATAAGGGAACGGGAATTATGCCTCTGGAACCCATGATGACAAGATCTCGCAGCGTTATCAATTCTGAGGTAGCCAAGCCAACTGGAACCAATGCTACTGGGCTAGCTACCCCGCCATCTTCCAACCCAGCCTTTACGTCCACCTTGCCAGATATACAGATTTTGCATTCAAAGCCGTGTTTTTCAGATGGCCGCATAGTCCCTCCGGAGCCGAAAAATGGAGCCTGCGAGAGCGCCAACAATTCTCTTTTCCCAGGGACTGTTCTTCCCGTATCAGAAGGAATGGTTCTTGAGCCAAAGGGCCCTCTTTCTGTTTCGGAAGGCTCACATATACCAGAGGATTTTTTTATTCTTTCAGATGACAACCTTTCTTTGTTAGAAGGCTCTCTTCTATCAGATGTTCTATCAGATGACAGCCTTTCTCTGTTAGAGGGCCCTCTTCTATCAGGTGGCCCTCTTTCCGTGTCGGACGGCTCTCCTCCACCTGAGGATTCTCCTTCTCTATTCGGGGACACTCTTGTACCAGAACCCTCCCAGCATGCTGTAGACAGCCTATCTACACATATTATGAACCGGAGTCCCGAGAATACGTACAACGTCATCGGCGATCAGCCTGCTAAATCTTCATCCATGGTCGAGTCAACGTCTCCTCCCGATACTTCTTTGAACCAGCCAGCAAATCCCCCGGCGGTTGCTTCAGATAGCCGAGACTTTCCGGAAAATGGGATTGTGCAATTCCAATCCTCCGTGCCTTTTATCGTAGTGTGTCCTGATTCGATCGAACCCACCCTGAACCCGAATTCGGTGCAGTCCAGGCGCTCCAAGAACCCTCTTGGTACAGAGCCCAACTCACAAGGCTTCTATGATATGCTCTCAAAATACCGCGATTCGGACGAGGCGTTTGTGGCATCAACACTCTTTGACATGCGTACTGAAGATCCATCATATATATCCATCCAAGCCAAGATCGCCGCGAGGGGAGGCAGAAAGAGGCAATTTGGCGAAGTATGCAGCAGACTCGACGTGGACTCGACATGGGGCAAACACCAAAACCAACCATGGAAGATCAACCCTGCTGGACTGGACCGTGATGATTTGCCATTACAAAAGATATTTGGCGAATTCAATGCCGAAGATATGGTACCAACGGTGGTAGAAAGCAAGCTACATCTCACCCAATGTGAGGAATATGAAGGGCCTCGGCGGACATGGCGTTATGGCGATGGCGGTACCGGGAAAGGGCAGGGATATCCAGAGGCGCAAGCTGGGGCATGGAGACATTTGGCGAAAGCAGCGACATGAGTAGGCGATATTGAATTTGGTGATTTACAGGAACTTGGGGATGTTATGGCGATTGGCGGTACAGAGAGGTCCGTTTTAAAGGTTTCTAGGCGCTTGCGATATACCCTTTCATTTTATATTTATTGTGAACCAATGAAGGCCATCAAGGCGTAATAATGGTTCAAGCGTGCCCTGACTTCCCATCTCCTAAATCGATTCACAGACTCCTTCCACGGATATGTTTGATGGAGTTTCATATAGGAATATTACTCAATGCTGAATTACCAATAAGGGCGATTTATCGGCGAGAATCAACTTCATTGGGTCATAGTCTAGCTTTCTTCATCCTTAGCCTGCCATTTTGGTTTCTCGCTGCCTCAGCCAGTTCCGCCAGACTTGTTGAGCCCTGGAAATGTTGAGCGCTCCGCATATATTAATCGCTGCTGCCCTTCTCTTTATTCTTCTTCTCATAGGTCAGCTCGTTAACCCGCCATCAGTCAAAATTAGTAGTGGGGATAGTTAGCAAGCGCAGCTTCATTGTCAGCCGCTTGTTTCTCAAGTACAGCGGTTCTTCTCTTGGTGGCCTCAGTGATGATCTCGATTGACTTCTTCCGACGCTCTCTGCTTGAATGGGTCAGTTGGGGGTTGATCATCCTATCAACAACTTCTTTGTTGATTGAAGGGCGAGTTAGTGACCCCTTACTTGGAGGAGTATCAGCCCAGATGGAATCATTCAAGCCAAGACGCTTGGGGCGCGCAGGAACTGTGGCACTGGCAGGAATTGTGGCACTGGCAGGAAGTGTGGCACTGGCAGGAAGTGTGGCACTGGCAGGAACTGTGGCACTTGCAGTAACTGTGGCACTCGCAGGAACTGTGGTACTCGAAATGGCTGAAACGAGGTCGAGGGGAGTGTAAGTATCAGGTGTTTTTGGTTCGTCTGTCCATTTTGAAGCTGCCAGTCCGTTCGTAGCTTTGGCAGGCAGGGGCTTGTCCGAAAAGAAGTTAGACGCGCCGCTGTCCGTGGGAGCATCCTGAGTGGTATTGCTAGGGACGAAACTAGCTTTGCTGGGGTCGAAATTGACTTTGCTGGAAGCAGCATTCGTTTTGACGGGGACAGTATTAGTTTTGACGGGGGCAGCATTAGTTTTGATGGGGACAGCCTTGGGTTTGCTGGGAGCAACATTCTCATCGTTAGTCTTGGAAGGAATGGCCCATTTCGAGTCCGCCAGTCCTCCGAGTACCTTTATAACTTTTGGTTTTTGCAACAACACATTGGTATCATTGGTATTCTTGACAACAAACGGGCGAATCTCGTCAGGGAAAGCGCTCTTGTCAACTGTCAAAGCTCTACCCCTGAACTGCAATAGCTCGGAGGCACCGTATTGTATGAAGGTGGTTTCCGGCTTCTTCGGGTCTTCCGCAGTCTCTGGACTATCAGAGATATCCTCAACGGATTCGGAAACACCATGGGGCTCACCAGTTACACTGCCTGGGCTTTCGACCTGCTCAGATTGATTGAAAGCCTCTTCGGAGTTAGATTGATCGTATTCGGAGACACTTCCCGATACATCCTCCTGGCCTAGATCACTTGAAGTAGGTGCATCTCGCCTGACTATCTCAGCTGCGGCGCCTTCGAGAATCAAGCGAATAGAATCATTTTCAAGACCCTTTCGGAACGAGGGGCCCTGGGTCTTCCAGTATTTGTTGATCAATTCTTTGGTAACAGGTGGCCCATCTGAAGCATACACAGATGATGCCATCCCCCTACCATCTGGGACCACACCATTGGCAATAGTTTCCACGAGCTCTGCCCTCTCCTTGGCCATTCCTTTCCTCGTGACTTCTACAATCATGTTGAAGACCGCATTTGCGTTCTCTTCCAGGGTCCACATGTCTTGCATATAGGCTGAAGGCGGCTCTTCCACTACAACTTCAGTGGATGTGGCTGTGGACACCCAGCCGTCATTATCTAAGGAGATAAGATCACAGAAGATAAGATCCTCATCGTCGTCTCTGCTAGGTGTGACCCCAGAATTATCAGGCGCAACGTTCTTGGGCACCTTCGGTGTTGAATTAATCTGAGGAGGTTTGTTGGGCTTTGGGATCGGTGCCGCTGGTGCGGTGGCTGGTGGTCCAGTGGCTGATGGTTTGGTGACTGGTGGTTTGGTGACTGGTGGTTTAACGGCCGGAGGTTTAATGACAGGTGGTTTAGCGGTGTGTGGTTTAGTCGCTGGTTGTTTGGTAGGTGTTTGACCACTGACTGGTTGTTTAGTGGTTGGTTGTCTGGTAGGTGTTTGCACACTGGCTGGCTGTTTAGTGGTTGGTTGTCCGGCAGCTGGCTGTCTGGTGGTTGGTTGAGGTTGGGTATTCTCAACTTTTTGGGCACTTGGGAAAAAGGACTCTGGGGTTGCCAAAGATAACAATGGGGAAGAATTGCGTTGTATGGGCCTCTGTTGCTGGGGTCTCCTTTGTGTGGCTTTCTGCTTTGTGATCGTCTGTTGTTTTGTTTGTCCAGAAGAAACGTTCTTAGCTTGTAGGCTATTGTTCAAGCCCTGAGCAAAATGACCATGAGTTGTACCAGCGTGGCCATTGCTGCCGCCTCGTCCGCCGCCTCGTCCTCCACGAAGAACCGACAGCGGATCCGAGTATCGGAGTAGGTTGGCAATTTCCTCAATGGGAGCTCTGTTCCTTCTGTTGCTGTATTCAAAGTTAGCAGATCAAAGGTGGTGTTGTCAAAGAAAGGCTCACCTCTGTCCAGTAAGCCCACCACCCCTTGAACTACCACTAGTGTGGCTACCACCATGATGACCACCCCGGGCACCTCTTAAATCTCCGCCGCCTCGGTTTGAAGATCCAGCAAGACTTGCTTGCATGCGGAGGCGATGTGACTGGCCGCTTCCCAAGTCATCCAACAAAAGAGCATCTTGATCAACATCATCGGGTTTGAAAGCTGTTCCACCTTGTTAGTTGCTGGATTCGATGTGCTGTCTAAAAATTATCTTACATTGCCACATGTTAATCTCGTTTCCATATTTGCTAGTTATCTTCTTGATCTCCTTTGTGGGGGGCTTCGCCAGGTTAACTCCGGTGATATTGGCATTTCTTCTATCCTTTGGGTTGTCTTCCAAGGAAAGGTCATTTATTCTGCCAATGCCAAGCTCTTCCTATGCCCAAAGAATATTAGAATATGTATGATAGACACAATATATTTGTAAACCAAACTTGGAAAGGCACTAAATCATACCATCATTGCGTCCAAGAGAAACTGGGGTGGGTTATCGCCATATGGAGAGCCTCCCGGTGGCTCAAGTGCGTTCTCCATGGTGTCGGGGTTTCTCTTGGGTTCCTGGAATACTTCCAGACCTCATTAACGCCCGCACGGTGTACAGTCTTTGAATTATATGCTCAGTTGCAAAGTCGAAGGTGGTTGGTGTCTGCTGGTCCTGCACGTCAACGGATGCCTTCACGACCGGCAGATGGTGCTGGTAAGTACACAGAAAACAAAACTATTGAAGATGATGAATATAAAAACTGGGGTAATTTAACTCCATCAGGTTGCAAGTAACGTAATGAGGCCTAATAACCACGAGAGTTGTGAGGGCTACTTGCCATCACGTTGATACTCGTAGTCAGGAAAGCCCAGAAGTAAACAGAGAATATGAGAACAAGGCAAGAACGACAGCTTCGTTGCCAAAATCGATCTGGGTAAGTGTATGCTTTGAAGTTACATAGCAAGCAACCGGAAGCAGATGCAAATGAACCCTGATAAACATACCTTGTAGTTGGAAGTTCAGTGACTATACGTTGTGAATATGATCTCCGTGACGGTGGGTGAATTTGGTTTCGTGAGAGCTTCAACAGAAGGTACACTACTACACGTACCTCAATTTTAGGTGGTCCGTGCACCATCTAAGGCAACATTCTACAACCAATCAGCGTCGCAACAAAGGCCCTGACCATAAAAGCTTAAACCAGTGTCAAGATCGTCCCCTGCTGGCCCGGAAAAAGTTCTGAGTAACGCCGAGACCGCAGCTGCGTTCGCCATTAAATCCTCCACAGAATTCATATCACCACCATGACCTCTGGCCGGCTATTGCAGAGCAGCAGGTCTGCCCTGCGGGTAAGTCAAATATATCCTTCCCAATTTCCCGTAGAACTTTTAGCCTAACCAATCCCCAGGTGTCCTGTCCCTCGCGACTGCCCCGAACCCAATTCTCCCGCGGCTTCGCGTCTGTCAACAGTGCGACCTCCCAAGAACCCGATGTTTCGTCGCGAACACCTCCATACCCCAAGCTTCTGAAGAGGCTGGCAGAAGTGCGCCGTGTGCTTGGAGCTGAGCGCGCCCTCACACTGTCGGAGAAGATCCTGTACTCCCATCTCGACAACCCGGAGGAGTCCCTTCTTACAGGAACCGACAATGGCCTGAATATTCGTGGCAATGCCAACCTTAAGTTGAAGCCCGACAGAGTTGCTATGCAAGATGCATCTGCTCAAATGGCACTTCTGCAATTCATGACCTGCAAACTGCCTTCCACTGCTGTGCCAGCCAGTATCCACTGTGACCATATGATTGTGGGCCAGAGGGGAGCGGATGTTGATCTGCCGGAGTCGATCAAGGGCAACAAGGAGGTCTTCGACTTTTTGGAGTCGGCGTCGAAGAAGTACGGTATTGAGTTCTGGCCACCGGGAGCCGGTATCATCCACCAGACTGTGTTGGAAAACTACGCCGCCCCCGGCCTGATGATGCTTGGAACGGATAGCCACACACCAAACGGTGGTGGACTTGGAGCAATCGCAATTGGTGTGGGTGGTGCCGATGCCGTTGACGCTCTTGTTGACGCGCCTTGGGAGTTGAAGGCACCAAAGGTTCTCGGCGTGCGCCTTGAAGGCCAGCTCAGTGGCTGGGCATCGCCAAAGGACGTCATTATGCACCTGGCTGGCAAACTTACTGTCAGGGGTGGAACTGGATTCATCATCGAATACCACGGCCCCGGCGTTGACACGCTAAGCTGCACAGGCATGGCTACCATCTGCAACATGGGTGCCGAGGTTGGAGCGACAACTTCCCTCTTCCCCTTCTCCCAGCGCATGGTGCCATATCTCGAATCGACCCACCGAGCTTCCATTGCCCGTCAAGCAAGGATGATCGCCTCTTTCCCATCAGCTCGCAACCTACTCTCCCCTGATGAGAATGCTAACTACGACCAAGTTATTACAATCAACCTTTCCGAATTGGAGCCATATGTGAACGGTCCCTTCACACCCGATCTCTCAACACCTATTTCGCAATTCGCTGCCACTTCCGAAGCTAATGGCTGGCCTAAGAAGGTCTCGGCAGGCCTCATTGGGTCATGCACAAACTCTTCATATGAAGACATGACCCGCGCTGAGGATCTCGTCAAGCAGGCCGCCGCAGCTGGTCTCACCCCCAACGTTCCGTTTTTCATAACTCCTGGGTCTGAGCAGATTCGCGCCACTCTCGAGCGTGACTCCACCCTCGCCACCTTCGAGGAATCCGGTGGTGTTGTTCTTGCCAATGCATGCGGACCCTGTATCGGACAGTGGAAGCGTACCGCAACTGAGGAGGTCCCGCTCCCCACTAAGGGCGAGCAGAATGCCATTTTCACCTCCTACAACCGGAATTTCCGCGGCCGCAACGATGGAAACCCAGACACCATGAACTTCCTCGCCTCCCCCGAGATTGTCACCGCGATGGCTTACGGCGGATCCACATCCTTCAACCCCCTCACCGACTCCATCACCACCCCCTCCGGCGCCGAATTCAAGTTCTCTGCTCCCTCCGGCTCCGAGCTCCCAGAGTCTGGCTTCGAGGCCGGAAACGTCGACTTCCAGCCCATCACCGGTGCCCCCAGCCCCGAGACCCCCGTCGTTGTATCCCCCACATCCGACCGCCTTGCCCTGCTCGAGCCCTTCGCACCCTTCCCCGAGAACAACCTCAAGGGTCTCCGCGTCCTCTACAAGGTCACCGGCAAGTGCACCACCGACACGATCTCCGCGGCCGGCCCGTGGCTGAAGTACAAGGGCCATCTCCCCAACATCTCCGCCAACACCCTCATCACCGCCGTCAACAAGGCGACTGGCGAGGTCAACGTCGCATACGATGTCGATGGTTCCACCAGCGGTATCCCAGAGCTTGCTGAGAAGTGGAGGAGCCAGGGCGTTGAGTGGCTCGTTGTTGCTGAGAGCAACTACGGCGAGGGCTCCGCACGTGAGCACGCCGCTCTGCAGCCGCGCTACCTCGGTGGCCGTGTCATCCTCTCCAAGAGCTTCGCGCGTATCCACGAGACCAACTTGAAGAAGCAGGGTGTTGTGCCGTTGACGTTTGCCAACGAGGCGGACTACGATGCTATTGATGCGTGTGACGAGGTTGAGACCGTGGGGTTGTACGAGATGTTGAAGAATGGAGGTGTGGGTGAGGTGAGCCTGAAGGTTACCAAGCCCAGTGGAAAGGAGTTTGTGATTGAGACGAAGCACACTTTCAGCCCTGATCAGGCTAGCTTCGTTGTCGCTGGCAGTGCGTTGAACCTTTTGGCTAAGGCTGCCGCGGAGAAGTCTGCTTAGAGTTATGGTTTATTTTGAAGGAAAAAAGGGGCATTAGATGTGTTTTTTGTTTGTTCTTGGAGCGCTACGCTCCGTATATGTAGATTATAGGATGTTGGTATAAAGTGGAGTCATTTATTCCAAAATTTGAAAGTTAAAACTGCAATTGTTCTGCAATATACATGGTGATTTATAGAGGGGTATGATGAAAGTAATAGACAAAGCTTTGATTGGCACTGAAATGTCATAAATGATCAAAGTTATCAGAGATCCATAGCACATGAAAGTAGTGACAAGCTTTTCCAAGGTATTTCCTGCCCTAAAGTCTAATAGAACCAACAATTCCATCCCTGCCTCCCTCCTTGGCCCTTCATCTCCACTGCCCTCCATCCATCTTGGATCTCAGTTCAATGGCTTGATGAAAGCTGGCTTGAATGGCATAATTTGAATCTACAAAGTCAGCAAGATCCTGTCTTCCTCACGTGCTACATACCTTTTCAAAATCCCACACCTCTCCCTTGGCGTAGACATCGTTCTTGAGCTCCACCATCACCTCGTCTTTCGTCGTTGCGTGAGCGATGAAGCAGGAGCCGTTGATTTTCAATGGCTCTCCCTCCTTTGGCGGCTCATCGAGAGTAGCGCCTGCGGATTCGTTATTATGGAGCCTTAACCCGCGATTGGGACAAAACAGGAAGCATTTGTTTTCGCATATTTCCAAATTCTGCTGTGACCAGAAACCAAGTAAGGGGGGAAACGACGGGTAACGTTGACAAAACTAAACAGAACTTACCCCCCACCTTCCAAAACCCCTCCTCAACCTTCGGCGTAACATTCTTCAAATGATCACTTCCCCCTATTAGCCTCTCATCCTCAAAATCACAGGAACAGAGCACCAACCTCCTAACCGCCATCCTCGCCTCCAGCTTCCCGGGCTGATCAGGCACAATAACCAACCAATCACACTTCACACCACTTGCCGCGGACGCCATAGCTCTCAGCTGATGCGTTTTCGATTTCGGGAGCGAAGGTCGGAGGGGTGCGATTGTGGCGAGAGCGGGCAGTGTTTTGAGAGTTAGTTGGGGGAGACGCGCGGGTGGCATTGCGGGGGGGGGGAGGAGGAGTGGTGGGATGGGCAGAGGGTGGTGGTGAGCTGGCCGGCGGTTATCGGCGTTGATGGTGGGAGGGGGCTTGGCGTTTTGGTGGGGGATGGGGGGAGGATGACAAAGCGGGCGTGGGATCAAGGTTGGTGTTCAGGATGTGTTGTGCGACGTATGGTCTTTGGAGCTGTTTATCATGGGCATACGAAGAAGATATTATAAGAGTCTCTTTAACTTTCTATTATCTGGTCTGAGTGTAGCTTCCATCGTCATTCTCATCATTCTCATTGTCCTGAGCCAAAACACTTCTCCAGCCCCTCCAGCCCATCTGACTGTACTGCTCAAATATACCCACGACCAATATCGACCCCTCCTGTTTTCGACCGCGTCAGCCTCGTCAGCCTTGCCACCTTGGCAGGTGACACTACCCAGCACAACGCACGATAATGCAATATTGTCGATTCTTTAACCCTAGAGCCACTACAAATGAGCGAAATATGCGTAGTTTCTCGAAACCAATGAAATCTGTATTGGTAGGTGATCAATATCCGTGGATATCTTCCCGTATGTCATCGTGGGTGGCAAAAGGCGGTGAGACAATTGGTGTCTGGGGTTTCTGACATAACAATAGGCTCGTCCATCATACGGCAGGATCACATCGCAGGAAACTATCATCACATCTTCCTATAATATATCTTCTATTCTCGCCATAAAAGAGTGAGTCGTCCATACGGGACGAACTCCAACTCTGGGCCATTCCCCTGTAGCGTTCCCTTGCCCTCCCATCAATCATAGCGCCAACCAACCCCAACCCAGCGCATGTGATACTCCCAATAGCAAACGGCGCCCTATCACAACGTAGCCCACAACCGCGAAAACGCCGACGACGATAGTTGAACGAACGCCCGTGACCAAGTACCGGAAATCAAATCACCGTACCTGAAAATGCAAAAACAATCCCCACTCGGTTGCTCTCTCTCTCTCTCTCTCAAATGAATTTCGTAACGTTAACGTCGTGAGATGCCTCAGCATCGCATTAATAAAAACACCACCCCGTAATCAAATTCGCGGCGCAAAAATGCATGCAAAGAGCCCAGTTGCTCCTCCCTATTTCCCTTCACCCCGTATTGTAGGTATATAACCGGATTCCCCTCGTGCCGTGTCTACCTTAGTCTCTGGTGAGAGGTGAGCCGTGTGCCAGTTTATTGGTTTACCAAGGTCCCACACGCACCGGAAGGTTGGTGCCATATGTGCCTGAGAAGAGTTGGTTCCGGATCGAGTTCGGATCATTGCTTGGGTTCATGTTCGAGTTCGACGATCCGTTCGCTCCGCCGCAGTACAAATTCGAGCCAAGTGCGTTGACAGCTGCCTGCATCTGCCCGCCACTCATGGCATTGTGTTTCTGAAGTTTCTGATCCCACCCTCCATTATGTAGTTGGATTCCTCCTCCACGCTTGCTTGCTTCGGTTATGACCCGTGCCCAGGCACGCGAGATCTCGTCGTATGCGTTATCTTTGTGGTGGTTGTGGCTCGAGCTTTCCCAGTCAGGCAGTTGGTGAATTATGTTAGTGACGCTGTCGAGGAAGTCCAGGGACGTGGTGACTTGTGTCTCATTTGGAGGAAGGTAGTGAGGGACGAAATCGCTGATGGCGTCAATCAGTTGGGTGAGTTGGACTCGAACGCGATTGTATGCGTAATCGCTTCCAGTATTGCCACCAAACGGAAAGGCTTGTCGTAAACGCTCCTGGTACTGCTCGAGGACGCCAATAGTAGATCCAACAGATGGACGTGGTGCTGATGTAACGACTTCCTGTCCGATTTCAGGGTGGCGTTCGCATATTGTTTGCAGGACGTTCCTCAGCGAGTCCGCATCGAGGGTTTCGAGGAGGCGAGGCAGTTCGAGCGGTCGGCCTATGACTTCATTGTTTCTGATCTTCTTCGATGGGCGAGCGATATGGCGGGATGGGATTGCGGGAGACGTAAGAGGAGAGACGGACATGTCTTCGTCGAGAAATCGAGGATCTAGGTCATCGTCGGCTTTTCGCTTGCGAGCGGACATTCTGGGAGAGAGGTGGGTGGCTGCAAGTCGATGACGGTCGTTAGCTATTGCTGCAGTGTTGAGATAGATTGAAAGAGGACGGGTACATACGTGATATTGACGGAGATCGTCTCGGGGAGTTGTGGTGATGAGGAAAGAAAGTCGGATGTTGCTGCAGCAAAATGTTCATGATCGCTGCACCGATCGTAACTGTTCCAGAAGCTTGGAGGAAATACCAGAGACCCCGACTATGTAACACGTAGGGGCCGAAGGCGTAAGACAGACAAGAACTATGAAGTCTTGTAGATGGAGGACGACGGTGTTGGTGAGAGGGCTTTTGTTAGGTTGAAGTCTAAAGTCATTCAAGCTCGACAGTCGCTCGTTGCTAGCACTCGCTAGTTGTTGCCATTGAGGGAACCAACCTCAGGCTGACCATGCATGGACCACCCCAACCCATGAACCATTACAACACAACGATGAACGAATGTCAGTTATGGGAAGAAAAAACAATTATAGAGGCGTCGCTATGATCAAAAGGCAGTATTTGCCAATATTGCACAGATACACGATAATATTTCGCAGAATAGCAGCGCCTAGAGTCAATTACAACTACATTTTAAGAGCAGAAGTATGTGAATTTGAGAATTACATGATCGCAACTATCGAGTATGCTTGGCAATACATATATAAGCTTGCTTCCAAGACCTCCACCGACCATTTGATACAATCCCTATCCATCTAATAAGAGTTTAAAACCAAAAAAAAATCGTACCCCCAGGGTGTCACATCTCATGCGCTTTCCTCAGACTCTGCAGCAATTCGCAGTTCATACGCAATATCAAAGCATTCCGCCAGAAGTTCGTTGACACTAGCTTGGCCCTCTGGGATATCTCCGTTGATCGTGAATTTGCCATCAACCTTCATGTTATCAATGGAGTTCAACTAGATATAGTCAGCAGATGATCAACAAGATGCTGAAGTGGGTTGGTTTACCTTCATACTGTAGGGATACAGCTCTCGGGGCGAGCTCACACCTCCCATTTCCCTAACCTCAACCAAACATCGCCTGAGTGTTTGGAGTTGATTGTATATAGGTTGGAGAGCTTCTGAGACCGGCTCCGAAGACACCATTAGGTAATATATGTAACCATAACTCCTGCGGATCAGGTACAGTAATGTTCGCTGCACATATAATTCTGCTGGGTTGCCTTCACTATCAAGGAAGTTCCCATTGACCCGTGCTTCGTCAATCCGATCCAGTTGGCGTTGGTAGTCGTAGAGATCGGTTTCTCGCAATGACCATGCCTGGGTCAAAGAGAGCTTCTCCAGTTCGTTACGGATATTGACTAAGATGTCGTAGGTAGGCTTGAAGTTATCGGGTATCACGCCCTTGTGCTCCATAACCACGTCCGCCCATTCTAAAATTCTCGTGAGAAGTTCATTGATCTCAGCGTCTCCTGCCGGAATCTCGTTTGGTCTAATCACGAAATGCCCATTAACCTGCTGTGCCTTAATCTCTTCCAACTGTTCCTTAAACTTCTTTACTTCCGAGTTCGAGAACTTAGATTTTGTGTTGGCGAGCGAGATGCACCGCAGGATGGAAATGCACTTTTGGTGTATCTCAGCCAAGCCCGGATCAAGGCGCTTGAGCCTCTCTTGAAGGCTGCTACATGCTTCTCGACAGAGCGACGTTCGGTTTCCAAGTAAAGTAACTAAGCGGTCAGAATGGACGCCCTCGGAATTCTGGATTATATTATCGAGTGATTCGAGAGTTTGTGCGACATGGTCGAGGTCTTTCGCGGAGTAGAGTTTGGTTTCGGTGAGGTGGTCAAGTAGCCTCTTGATGGTGGATGTCAAGGCGTATGCTGCCGGTGCCTCGTTATTTTTCCCAATAGTCATAAAGAATAAGGATAAGAGTTGGAAGCAGCCATCAAGTACACGGTCGACTAAGAAATACAGTCAGTACTGCCTTCAGGCACCTATGACGGAATGCAAAGCCAAATACCTCTATTCTGCTCATGAGGCCGGTCTTCTCGGACAGCATTCAATTTTTGCACTTGCTCCACGACCTTATCATATAGAGGCACAACTGTCGAAGACTTGATATATGTAGTTCGGTCCCTCTTCAATAGGTCCAAATCGGCTCGTATCAACATTAATTCATCGAGAATCGGCTGTTCCCTCGGGTCCGTCGGTATGTTCAGTACCGGAGTGTCAGCCATGTTGATGGTGCATGGATGGACGTGGGATGTAGGAGTAGTATTGGTATGTGAGGATGGGATTTGTAAATCAGATTAATTGTCGAGCTAATGTCGACTTCAGTGTTGCAGCATGTCCAGAGTGACACTTCCTGATCACTGGAGGGGTGGGGGTGAGCGGGGAATAGTCAAATATCGCGCTATATCGAAATCGGCCAAGCGTACAATGGTCCATGCGCTCGGCTTTGTAGCCAATCACAAACACTTTGTAGATGTGGATCTCCGATTAGGGCATTCGCCGCACAGATTTCAG
The DNA here is from genome assembly GCA_001662605.1 of Pseudogymnoascus sp. 05NY08. Classification (NCBI taxonomy): domain Eukaryota; kingdom Fungi; phylum Ascomycota; class Leotiomycetes; order Thelebolales; family Thelebolaceae; genus Pseudogymnoascus; species Pseudogymnoascus sp. 05NY08. The sequence continues at coordinate 34,381 of KV458858.1, forward strand.
ATCTTGAAGCGAAACGCGCAGTAAAGATAAACCTGTCACTCGCATCAGTACATCGACAAAATAACATTCTGTCAGTGAGTGCCACGACTTATTCGGTTTCATCTCTTGAGATATATTCTAATTCCGCAGTCGCAGATCTTCACAATGTCGAACGCCGAGCTCGCAACCTCCTACGCCGCTTTGATCCTCGCCGATGATGGTGTCGATATCACTGTATGATCCCACCGACCCTGCTTGGACGCGAAATGAAGCGCAAAATGGGAAAAGGACAACCACTAACAGATTCTAAAGGCCGAGAAGCTTCAAACTCTGATCACCGCCGCCAAGGTTGCCGATGTCGAGCCAATCTGGACCTCTCTGTTCGCCAAGGTGCGCACACCACAAATCTATACGTATGAGGAGGAACAATATGAACTGACATGAACGACTAGGCTCTTGAGGGAAAGGATGTTAAGGACCTGCTCCTGAACGTCGGTTCGGGAGGTGGCGCACCTGCTGCTGGCGGTGCTGCCGCTGGTGGTGCCGCCGCGGCAACTGAGGATGCCCCTGCTGAGGAGAAGGAAGAGGGTACGATATCCCAAGTTTCTAGTCGTTTCCGGACTCAGCTAATGAATTTACAGAGAAGGAGGAGTCCGACGAGGATATGGGCTTCGGTCTTTTCGACTAAGCGATTTCCGGGAGTCTCTGTCTGTACTTACCTTGCATGGCCACGGTTTTTTGTCCCACGGTGCAATATCTGGCTGGACGGGCGGCCTCTATAGAATGAGAACGCTTACATGACATATCGGTTCCAAGTTCCACAAGTGATTTTCCTGAATGCACTGTGAATACTTCGGCCTGCCGATTCGAAAGCGATGGAAATTTATAGGGCGCAGCTATAACTCCTGGCACGACTTCGATTTGTAAATTATCATGTTTTGGATTGTGCTCCGGATCCTACGGCTTGGGACAAGATGAAAGAACTGGTGCTGAGGCTTGGTTGGAGTCGGATGGAATGCTCAAGCTCCGTTTCCTCACTTCTCCGTGGTGGGAATGGTTAACTATAAAAAGGCTAGACGAACCCTGACTACTCAATGCAATTGTTTCCAAAGCCTGACAAACTGAGTCCGAAGCATCCGTAATACATCAGTGAACTATTGAGAGCCATGTCTTACACATGCATGAGTATATTTGAACCCCAATCGGCGGCAGCTTTTACAGCACTAGATTGTGATTCAGTAATATTTCTTACACCGAGCTGGATCTATCTCCCTTTTTGTAGTAATCTCGGAGTCTAAAATCCCAACATTATGAGTCTAGAACTGGGCCAGAACTTAAATCAAGTATTACTTGCTTCAGGCAGTATTGTGGCTGACAACAAAATAGCACGTGACATATTTAGTAGTTTGTATGTACCCCACACTTTACGCGGGAACGCGTCTACTTATGGTACAATCATTACCGCGTTATCAACCCTCCCATCACATCCATCACCAAGAACATATCACACCCAAGATGTTCTCCACACTCCCTCCTTCTTCCCACCACGCATTCCAGTCGTCACACTATGCGCCAGTGACACCATCACCGCTTTCATCCTCGCCTTTACGCGCATCGCCCAATCGCGATGACATCTTCAGCTTCGACATGGCAAGCCTAACGCCGCCACAGACGAACCAGACGGAGCGAAGTAACGAGAGTGCATATTCTGCGCGACAGACAAAGAAGAATCCTTTGATTCACAGGAATGATAATGACAATGGGCGAGAAACACGACGGAAGCTGTTCTTACGACGCGTGAGGCAGGACAGTGAAGATAAGAGATGGGAGAAGAGGGGTGGCGATGATGAGGTACGGGCATTCTTGACGGATATTTGTTTGGCAAATTGGAAAACTAACGGTGTTCTTGTAGATTATGCGGACTATCTGGATTGCGGAGCAGAAGCGTCGTGAAGAGAGACGAGCAAGAGATGCCCAAGCTTGGGCTGGCGTTGAAGAGGAAGAGGACTTGGAAGAATCCCAATTGACAGAGATTGAAAGAGTCAAACCCAGTCAAGATGAAGAGATGGTGGATGAGGTTGCACAGCAGGAAGATGCCGAGATGGAGGCTATGTTATCGATGCTTGACGCGGAGTCCTGGGATCCGCCGCCGAATCAAAAGAACCAGCACGATGACAATACACCATACGGCAGCGACGACGACGAGTACGACCAGTTATTCATGGAGATAGGCTTTGAAGAAACAGGTGGTAACGTATCATCACCTCCCGTACAAAGTGGGCTCGAGGCGGACCAGGATATGATGGACATGAGCTAGAGCAGCACGTGTGTCCAGCTTATACATCGGAAGAGTTTAGCATATTTGTAATTGGCGTTTGGGGCATAGCATGGAGTTGGGTTTGGGACAGACGTGACAGGATATCCTCCGGGGAGTATATTCGCGGTTCTGTAAATTTCGAGTACTACTACAGGATGATAATCGAGACTGTACTATTATGTGACTGAATGGTTCTCTTATATATATCATTGTTGAGGGCACCCTTCATCTGGTGGTGCACCAAATGCTTCCTGTGCCGAAGCCATATCTCCTACTAGATCCGACGGGGGCGAGCCAGCGGCTTGCATCTATAGCTTGTCAGTACAATGTTAAAGTCGAAATCTTCCCCCTACTTACCGACTGCACCCGCTCCACAATATATTCTCTGTCGGTCGGGCTTGCGTCTGTGTATGTCGGCTCTTCGAACTTCTTGACTATTTCTGCAACAACTTTCTGCTGTTCTTCATAGCGCTTGAGGTCTTCCTTGCTAGTGGTTGCCTTGTTCTTCTCCATCCAAGCAGGGTACTTGTCATGTAGTTCCTTCATGGGCTCATAGAGGATATCCTTGTTTGTCAATTGCTCCATCATTCCCAGTAGCATCTTCGAGAAGTCTTCCTCGCCACCCTCGCCGTCGAGGCCGCTAGATTGCATCTGCTTCATCAACTCTGCTAGAATGTCATCGGTGTCTTCTTCTTTGGACGCTGCCGTAGCCTGCTCCCCAGAGGCTTGGATTTTCTCCATGGTCTTCTTAATAGTGTCTTGGAAAGATTCTTCCGCCGCTGAAGGTGCTGCAGATTTCGCAGACGTCCCAGCAGCTTCTGGGATGATGCCAGCCCCAAAGTCACCAAGCCCTTCTCCACCTTCTGCGGCGATCTTGCTCATCATCTCCTCGAACTCGGCTGCGAGTTCTGGCTGGTACTAGTTAGCGAAAGCCATTGACAATCACATATCGGACCTTACGTTTGAATTCATCCCGCCCAAAAGATTGGCCATATCAGCTTGCAAATGCTTTGCAAAGTCTTCCTCCGACATGCCATTAAGATCAGCCATCTCATCGGAGGCGCCTTCAGCTGTGGATTTTTCTGGTTTGGGGGCCTCGGTGGTTGCAGCTTTAGACTCGGTCTTAGTTGGGGAGAATTCATCGAGCATGTCTAGAATAAACATGTTAGTTACAGGAACTCAAAATGTCTAGGGCTGGCAGAGTAGGCACCATCTAGATCGTCCAGGTCGTCTTCTTCTGGATCTGGCGCATCCTCAAAAGATTCGGGCTCAGCAGCCTTTGGCGGGGTAACTTCTTTGGCATCTTGCGCAGTTTCTACAGTCGTTTCTTTAACTATGGTTTCCACGGTGTCTGGGGTTGCCTTGACGTCGCCGTCAATATCCCCCGCTTTTGTCGCCATGTTCAGAGCGGGCCCGTGAAATGTCGGTTTATGTAGCTGTCTGGCTCGTGAGAGCGGGGTTCGATAAGAATGAATTCGTCAGAGAGGATATTTTTGCTGGCCTTGGCCTGCACAATCGATGAAGTGAACTGTAAGTGATATGATGAGTGGCAAACGGATTATAGAAGAACTACACAAGGAGTAGTTTCCAAAATCCGAAATTAGAGGCCGCGGCTGTTGATGCGCGGGGCTAACACCAAGGCTGCACATACCCGATTTAACTTTCGTGGGGCTGCGACCAATTTCCGCCGACTTCCCGTTGTCACTTCACATCTCCAAATCGCAAGACCCTCGCCACAACTTCTTAGCCATATTTAACACCTCTTGACGCAACAACGTAAACTACATAAGGGCCATACCCCTTCGACGAACTCCACGGCCAGATTACAAGGCGCAGGCCACATTTCAAAGCAAGCTTGGTGAAATCCTAAGAACAGGAACTTCTGTTCAGGTGAAGTTCAGCCTTCAAGATGGCTTTGTGTCAGAATCGCCTCCAAGAGGAGAGGTACGGGGTTTGGAGCAATACCATTAACTATCAAAGCTAATATATGCCTTCAGAAAGCAGTGGCGACGTGACCATCCATTCGGTTTCTACGCAAAGCCCCAGCGCAACTCGCAAGGCTTACTCGACCTCAAGAACTGGGAGTGCGGTATTCCTGGAAAAGACAAGACTCTGTGGGAAGGCGGTCTATTCAAAATGAGCGTTATATTCCCGGATGAATACCCAACGAAGCCACCGAAGTGTAAGACACGAGCACTTCCCTTGCGCAAGTGCTGAGCTAACAAGACCAGGCAAATTCACTCCCCCGCTCTTTCACCCAAATGTGTACCCCTCGGGGACCGTGTGCTTGTCGATCTTGAACGAGGAGGAAGGGTGGAAGCCAGCGATCACAATCAAGCAGATCCTGTTAGGTGTCCAAGATCTCCTCGATGATCCAAACCCCGAGTCGCCAGCTCAAGCGGATGCATACAACCTGTTCAAGAAGGATAAGGCGGCTTACGAGGCAAAAGTCAAGAGGATTGTTCGCGAGAACCCGGCGCCGTAGATGCACACATTCAGGACACGACGTTAAGATTGGGTTTGGGTGTTAGGGCTGGCAGTTTACCGAAGGGATTCCATGGGCGTTTACGGATTTGCAAATAAGGCTGGATTGCTAGTTTAGGCGCTGGGCAGCATGTCGCATCGTCGTGGAAGAGGAAAATGGCAGCATTTCAAGCATGATGATTCACGAGCCCTTATCTTTGTGGTTTGGCATGAAGAGCAGCACCAACTATTGTTATGCATGGCATCTCCGGAAACGGTTGTCTCATTCGACAGATTCGTGACGGGGCGTCTTCATTGCTGCAGCCGATTTGGGAGATAACATATGGTAGATAGTCAGTGAAACCAGGCGTTATCTAGTCAAGTTGATAGGTAATTTATTGGTTCGCTGTCGTCGCATTTTGTGACTCTCCCAGACATACATATTGGTGTCTGTCAATGCTATGACTGTACTTGTTGACGGACTGAGCTGGTTTTGGGCTATTCGCCAAAAGAAATCACATCAAATTTTTCATGAAGAAGTGCAATATAATCATTAATATACTGGGATACTCGAGTATTATAATGCTATTGTATGGAGTAGAGCAACCTGGTAAGATGATCGTCCAGTTGGCACTCGAACATTACCGCTGACAGGGCCAAGACCGGAAAAATCATTGAGCGAATGACGCGCAGATCTCTAACTCGAGTACGTACTTCCGCTCCCCCCACACGTGAACTACGGCACAGCCAACGCCGATTGTCGGCTCTATCCCGTTGGCGAGGTGTGACTGTCCCTAAAAATTTATAGACTTATCTACTATACCCCATCTTTAACCCTTGGTATTCCTTGAAATTCTTGCTTCCTGGCATACCTCTGTTTTAGCTCTTCATAACCTCACGGAAAACAAGAGACAATTCTTTAAAGATGTGTGGAATTTTTGCTTGCCACCAGTAAGTCATTCAAACTATGTTTTTCCCTTGTCACACAAACAATGGCGGGGCAATTTCCACCCCTCATTTTGTGAAGTTGCGGACAGATTTACCTTGGTTGGCCACTGACTCCCCAAACAGACATCCTGATGTTGCCAAATTCAAGCCTACCGCTCTGCGGATGGCAAAGCAGTAAGTGATTTTATATAAACTCTTTGGAAGGCAATGGCATGTTGACATTTCGCAGGATCCGTCACCGTGGACCAGATTGGAGTGAGTCACCACAACATTCGATAACAACAGATCAACAATTAACATAACTTTTAAGGCGGAAACTACATTGGCGGAAACACAAGTGAGTCTAAAAGATGCTGGATCTTATTTGCAGAGTGCTAACTGTTCCAAGTTCTTGCTCACGAGCGCCTAAGCATCGTCGGTGTTGGTAAGAAATACGAATTCGAACTCCACCAACACTGAAAGCTTACATTCTACAGAGAGCGGAGCGCAACCTCTTACCAACGAGGATGACAGCATCGCCCTGGCCGTCAATGGAGAGATTTACAACCACAGGGTCGTTCGCAAGACCCTTAAGACCCCATACCATTTCAAGACACACTCCGATTGCGAAGTTATCATTCCTTTGGTTAGTTAACCGGAACCTTTTTGAAGCGAAACCAAGCTAAATTCCTACTAGTATCTTGAACACGGTATCGATGCGCCGAAACACCTAGACGGCATGTTCTCTTTTGTTCTGTTCGACAAGAAGGAGGACCGAATTATTGCAGCACGCGACCCCATCGGTATTACCAGCTTTTACCAGGGATGGTCCAGCGAGACACCAGGAGCTGTATACTTTGCGTCGGAGCTGAAATGTCTGCACCCCGTATGCGACAAAATCATCGCATTCCCACCTGGACACATCTTTGACTCGAAGACTGGCAAGACGACTCGTTACTTCGAGCCAACTTGGTATGACGAGAAGAGAGTTCCTACCGATCCATTGGACCTCAAGCTCCTTCGCGAGACTTTCGAGAAGTCTGTCCGCAAGCGTCTCATGGCCGAAGTGCCATACGGTGTTCTGCTTTCTGGTGGTCTTGATTCCAGTTTGGTTGCAGCCATTGCCCAGCGTGAAACTCTGCGCCTGAAGAAGCAGGTTCAGGAGGCCGCAAGTGGCTCGCCAAAGGAGAATGTCGATGAGGATCACGGAGAGGGCCTTGTTGGTATTGACGACGATAACAACCTCAGCACTCTTACATACCTCCCCCAGCTCAACTCTTTCTCCATCGGTCTTCCGGGGTCCCCAGATACGATTGCGGCCAAGGAGGTTGCGAAGTTCTTGGGAACAAAGCATCATGATATGACGTTCACAATCGACGATGGCCTCAATGCCCTCTCCGATGTCATTTACCACCTCGAGTCATACGATGTTACCACCATCCGTGCCTCCACACCCATGTTCTTGCTCGCAAGGAAGATCAAGGCAATGGGAGTTAAGATGGTCCTGAGTGGTGAGGGCAGTGACGAGATCTTTGGAGGATACCTCTACTTCCACGCTGCTCCCGACAAGGAGTCTTTCCAAGCCGAGACTGTTCGCCGTGTTAAGAACCTCCACCTGTCGGATTGCTTGAGAGCCAACAAGTCTACCTCTGCCTGGGGATTGGAGGCTCGTGTCCCATTTTTGGATAAGGAGTTCCTCGAGGTTTCGATGAACATTGATCCAAAGGAGAAGATGATTACCGGAGATCGCATTGAGAAGTACATCCTCAGAAAGGCGTTCGACACCCCCGAGGACCCATACCTGCCAGACAAGATCCTCTACAGGCAAAAGGAGCAGTTCTCTGATGGCGTTGGCTACGGATGGATTGATGCTCTCAAGGATAACGCAGAGCTACACGTTACCGATGAGATGATGAAGAACCCCAAGCCAGAGTGGGGCGCTGATATCCCGGATTCCAAGGAGGGATACTGGTACAGAATGATGTTCGACGAGCACTTCCCCCCATCCTGTGCTGAGACTGTCATGCGCTGGACACCAACATGGTCCAAGCAGACCGACCCCAGCGGAAGGTTAGTGTTCCAACGATGTTTTCCTGGGATACCTACTAATTTGTTTCTAGGGCTATTGAGACCCACGTTGCTAAGTACGAGGAGTAAGGGATGGTCTTATCCGCAGCAATTTGATTTGTGTTTCCGAAAGATGATCTCTTCAGCATCTCGTCATCTGGTATTTGCATGATCTTGGGTATGCGAGTTTGTTTTTGAGTTAGGCGTTGCATTCTGTAATAGATGGTTTCGGAACTCCTGGAATGGGCGAATCTGTTCCTCATAGCCGCCGACCCCGTGGGGGATGAGGACTAGTTATGGGTAACGATGTTCATACAGGTAGTTTGTCTCCTACGATTTTCCGTGAGGTCTGTATTGTGTGCAAGACAAATAACCTGGGAAGAAAAACGTGGTAGGGAGGGATGATATCAAACAGAGCGACCAGTAAGATCACATACAGGCACTATATATAGAAATAGATAGATTGTTTGCTATGGAACACTTGGTGGTTATGCAAGGAAGCCAGCTCAATCCATCACCTACTCATATTTCACTTTTCTAGAAGAAATCCTGGGGACGTTAAAGTGACAAAATTTATTGATAGCGCATTTATGGCCGAGGTTGTTATTACAACCCTTAGGAAATTTTGGGTGGTCGTCGGGTACTGAAATGTCACCCAAGGGGGTGTTGTCGTTGTACAACAAACGTATACCTGTAGGTACCCTATATGGCAATTAACTATATTATTTCCAGTTATCGGTCTTCTCTCTTTCTTACTCCCTCTATGAACCTTCAAAGGCAACATAACTACAAGGAAAAGAAATTCCCGAGAGAACCTATCATCTTAGCGGCGCCAATCTGAGACTCTCACATCCTTCTCTACTTCACTTATAACCACAACCTTTCTTCGCCGGCAACTGTCATGATATGACGACCTCCAAGATATAACCCACATGGAATCGTACGGTACGCCTAATATGGGATGTACATCTTCTGTCGAGCGGTCTGACGGCGATATACAGCCCCGCCGAATGCTTGAAGTCAATGAGCTCTTGAATACTTCAGGCCAACTGCCATTAGTAGCAAGGCCACCACCTGAAATGAACAGCGGTCCCCAACTTGGGCGTTCGATGTCTGATACACACATATGGACTCCAGGCCCAGGTTCTAACTTTCTCGATCAAAACAACTCTATCTTGCCAAACCAGGCACCTACACCAGGAACCCAGCACTCGCTCAGGCCATCCTTTCATCACGCCAACCAACCATATCAGGATCCCTGGGAAGCAAGAGGTTGTAAGTCCAGCCATGTTTCTGTTGATCTTGTAACCTGCCTGACTTCATTTCTAACTTACAGACCCAGCCGAAACCTTTTACAGATTTGAGCACTTCCACAACCTTGATACTCGGCGACACAGACTTGATCAGACACCACGGCTTCCAAGAGAGACAGATCTAAGAGCCAAGATGAACGCGGGCAAGAAGACAATCACTATAACCAAAGTCTGCAGTATCTGCCTTGACCAGTTCTCGGGGCAGGACTCAGTTGGGACACACTTCCCATACAGCTGTGAGAGGTTCTGTGGACAGGTTATTTGCATCGCATGTCTAAAGGATTGGTTCATCGACGCTTGCAAAAATGAATCAAAGATGCCTCCACGTTGCTGTTGTACAGTTCCTCTTTCAGCTGTTTCCCATTTATTGTCCAAGGATCAGGTAAGCTGTTTTGGCTCCTTTGTTTGGAGCTCCCCACTAACTCATGATAGGTCGATCTCTACAAAGCAAAGTTCGAGGAATGGCGAACTCCAGACCGCTTTTATTGTCCTGTCCCAACATGCTCGACGTTTATTCCGCCCAGATTAATAAAGGAAGCTCGGCAAAATCAACTAAAGCAAGCGTCGTTGGAATATTTGACGCCACAACCCGAGAACGAGAACCTCAACCTTGGAGACGAGCAAATTCCATCACTATCTTCCTTCCATGAGCAATATTTCTCCAAGAAAGATGTCGAAGTTAAATGTACAGCTTCCGTATCGCCCATCTCAACCGCACTTTCTACCACCACGTGCCCAAAATGCACCGCCTCAATCTGCACACGTTGTCGCCTACTCCAGCATCCCAACACCCCTTGCCCTCAAACCGACCTCGACCCACTTCTCGCCGCTCAGCTGGAGAAATGGAAGATCAAGCGCTGTCCAAAATGCCGTGCTGGCGTGAGGAGAATGTTCGGCTGCGCTCACATTGAATGCCGCTGTGGCGCACACTTCTGTTTCGCCTGCCTTGAGCCGATTAAGAAATGTGACGGACAATGCGAAGACGACGATTTTGATGACGACGACGATATGTCGGATGATGATTTGGATTCAGAAGACATTGATGCCCATATGGCTATTAATGGAACGGAGTTAGACCTCGGGGTTGAGCCATACAATCCAACCGTCGACACTTGGAGCTGCAATCACAGCTTCAAGCCAATTTACAAATTCAATGGTTACCTTTCAAATGGAAGGATACTGAACCCCGAGAATCAAAATGACAGCTCGCTGGACTGCCAGGTCTGCTGGAAGGTGCTCTCACCCCACTTGCCGCCAATCAACACCGGGAACCTGGGGTATAACGTTGAACACCTAACATCCCCGACCGCTTTATCCCACAGGCCAGGCTGGCTGCCTACGACTGTGGATGGCGAACCAGCGTGGATGTGCATGGGCAAGCACTTGGTCTGCTACGGCTGTCCACAAGGTACGATACTCGACGCCAAAACAAGCAAGTACCGCTGCGGGTGCAGTGCTTTCTGTCTGAAGTGCGCGAAAGTCGTTGAAGGAGACAATATACAAATGGCTGAAGCGGGTGAGAAAAGGGCGATCGACTTGGCGTACGACTGTGACTGCGGAATGATTGTATGTGGGGACTGCAAAGTTAAGCTGGAGGACGAGATGAACGAGTCTTGATTGTTGTAGAGTGGCCTATGCCTGCCATCATTTAACGGGCGGTCATAACAGCAGTTTCCCACGATAAGGCGGAGGTGGCTTATGTTTATGAGTTGGCTGAATGCCAGGTTTCCTTAGGCTTCGAAAAGATTTCAAAATCAGCGGCATATTTGGGATTGGCTTTTGAGGATAGGAGTTTTTTCTGAGCTGGCTGGATTTTGTAGAGTAATTATAGGTCGGCGCGAGCGATTTGATGGCTGCAGATTTGCACTGTACTATAAGCTAGATTCTATTCAAGAAAAAATGTCTCTAAACTCAAATTCTCGCTTGACTTATTTTCCCATAATTTAAAAATGCACTGTACAAAATTCATAATATATCATAAGAATACAGTTCAGTATAATCCCTCAAAATAACGATGATTCTGCTATTTTTATCAGTAGTATTCTTTTACATCACACTACTATATAATCTATAGTAAATTTAAGTTCTGGCGTCTGATTCATTTTCAAGAGTGCATAATATATAATAAATAGTGTTTGTGAACTTTTTTATTTGAAATAAAATTCACCTATACATATCCAATAACCCTTCAATATATCTCTTTGTATCAACTCCAATCCCTTGAGCTAATTTAGCTGGCGAATTCGCATTCTCTTTCGCAAATGCGTTCGTTGATGTTGGGTCACTCGACTTCCTGACAAGGAATATCTCTTTATCTCCAGCTACACCGGATTTGTCTAGAGCATGGCTTGCTTGAGCAAGGGTGTTCTTTGTATCTGACGCTCGATCGGGGCTATCTCCACTGCCTGGCGATGGCGAGGCTGTTGGAGTCGTATCACCCTCAACAGGTGTGATAGACCCCCCAGACTTCCTTTGATTCTGCGTGGCTTCTGGATCCGGAATTCTAGTCCAAACAACCCAATATCCGCGACTAGTCTTGCATGTCTGCTCTATCTCGGAACCTTCATTCCGCGTTGCCGCAAACGTGTTGAGAATCTGCATGTGGGTATTCAGCGACTCGAGCCGAGACCATACGGGAAGGTTGCTCGACGTGGGCGAATGGGATGGAATATCTGGGATCGTGGAGCAGATTGTAAGCTTCTTTGGATCCCACATAAGGTCATATATTGGAGTTTTCACATCTCCTCCTGATATTGAGCTTAACTTTGGACGTGGGAGCTTGCGGCGTGTTGATGTCAACAGTGGCCGCTGCAAAGGCGCCAGCTGGTAATGCAGAGATCGGTAAACGCTCGAATCGGCGAGCGAGGCGGTCCCAGCTTCAAAGAAAAGGGTAAAGAGGAAAGGCTTGTTGGCATAAACGACTACTTGCAAGTCCTTTCTGACTCTGTTTTGAGTATCAAGTGTTTCCTCGCTCGATGCATTTAGACGTGATGGGCTGCCATCATTTGCGTCCGATAGGGTATCGTGTACTGGGTCTAGTTCGACGTTTATCGTTCGCAACGAAACCCTTGGGTTGTTTGTATCAGCTCCCACACTGTCAGAGCCCGAATTTTCGGGGTCATCAGCATCCACATCACCAATAAGTCCAACCAAATAATGACCCGTAGAATCGTCGACAGGGCCGATCTCGGTATGGTTGTCCCTGCCCGCAGAGGTTACCTCCCCACTGGGCGCAGAAGTTCCTGGTCCCGTACCATTTGACGTGCTGGCATCTCGTGGTGTAGGCGTACCTCCACCGAGTGACCAATGCGTCCCATATCCCAGTTTTAGATAATCCACAAGTCCTCCACCTTTGGTGCTTTGGGCACTAGACGTACTTGGGCTTCGACTGGAACTTGAGGGGCTCCAGTTCTCCCTGGGTTCTGTCTCAACGGCGTGTTGGGGGTCCAATACCTCCAGGCTAGTTTTATTTTCCGTTTCATTAAGTATGGGAACCGGCGCTTGCTTTGTTGGAAGATCACCATTCTGTCCATCGTCATTTGGCATAGGTGGAATTGTAGACATCGCTGATGAACGAGAGTCCGCCTTTCTGGCTTTTGATTGATGACCACGCGCAGAGTCACCGTCTGGAGCTTTGCTTGACAGTCGCCCATTTCGGTGTGCGCGTCGAGTCCGTGTTGGGTTGACTTTGACGCCATAGGCACGTGGACCCCAACTGTAAACGTCTTCCATCCAGTGCGTCACATCTCTGAGTGATGTTCTCGACAGTGCCCCAACCCCGAGAAAAATTGCACCATCATTTGGCCCAGGTTCCAATCCAGTTCCTAACCAAGGCTCACTAGGCGCTGATTGTGACTGGGCTTTGCTTTGATTTGAGGCTTTCGATATATCCGAATCGGCCGAGTCTGCACCGAACCGCGAAACAACCAAGTCGACAAGTCCATCAATCCTCCCAACAAATCCCTCCAGTACTTCCCGCTCGCCACTTCCCCTATCTTCCTCTCCAACGCCCATGCCAAGTTCACCTGAACCTGCAATTTTTATACCGCTGTAAACAGCTACGGCTGGATTGCCGTGCAGCATGACATTCCATGTTGACAGAAACTGGTCCCAGTATCGTCCTAGTATGGATGTAAACTTGGGCTTTGTGGTTGTAGCAAATAAATCGCCTATTGACGAGGTGTGATGTAGGAGAAATAGAGCATGGGCCCGTAGCAAGTCCTGAAGTAACAGAACGGGCGGCTTGACATCTCGGGAGGAGTATTCGATATTTCCATCGTCTGCTGTTTTATCTTTCGGACCTGAGGCCTTGGATGCCTTAGGAAGGCGAGTTAAGTCTATTGACTACAAATGCAATCAGTATTTATGTTATATTCCCCGTCCCATCGTAACTCACAGCCAGAATCCACCATCCCTGCTCCAGCTCATGCAATATGATCTTCGATTTCTCGGTTTCTATCGCGTCAACAGATTCCCCTTGGGAAAAAGCTTTTCCAAATTCGACCATGCCTTGGGCAAAGCCAATATGTCGCAGCCGCTCATTTTCCTCTTCTTTCGAACCCCCCGGGCTATCTTTCCCTGCCTTTCGCGTTGGTTTTCCAGTCCCGTCGTAGTAATAAACGATCTGATCAAGTCGCGTCTCATCGGTTCGGCCCAGAGAGGGGTTGTATATTGCGAGAAACTTCAGTTGAGCCGGAATAGCTTTTCCACGAACGTGGCTAGAGGCATGAGACATTGCACGCTCATCTGGTAGTAACAAACAAGGGCACAAGAGAACACGGGGAAATCAACACCAGTGTACAAAGCTCGCATTTCCCCATGCTGTATCTGAGATTAACAATGTATTTGAGCCTCTGCCCGGATGGGCCTTAGTATTGTTCCATGGCAATGAAGTCAAGATAAGAGTATCGCCAGCTGTGCCAAAGTAAATAACAGGAATGACGTCGGCTGATCATCCACTTTGAGCCCTAGTTGTACTCGAGTACCTTATATTGGCGCGGGTGGTCCGTTCGGTATTTTTGACGCGCGGCTATCAAAATTACGCCAGGGGTAATGTGAACACAGCGCTTCTAGGAGCTTGTTGGTTCGGAGTGGGCTGGGATTCGGTCGAACTGAGGGTCACTTTATATCTACTCACGTGATTTTATACAACTTCAGTCTGACGGTTTGGATAGTCGCGACGAAGGCGAAGCATATATTGGAGTTGAGTAGCAGGATACTGCCTATGTAAGCTGGTTATATGCTATAGTTCGCTCAAATACTAATGCGAACATAGGACCGAACGAAGATAAAGCCGGGCCCGTCTCGACGACGCTCCAGAGCTTGTTAGCGAATACCCCGGCCTCAGTCAGCTGCAAAAGGGGCACTGTCATCAGTGTGCCAGCCGCACCAGCTGTGCGTGCCATGGTTTCTCCAAGAAAACCCCTTTTAAAGGTGTCCATTCAGGCCCTCGGATGTCTTTTCAGGGGCTACACTCATATCCCTCGGAGTACCTCATACCCCTACTCCGCCAATCGCCGCTTATACAGTTCCCCGGCAGCGAAGCCTCTTCGTATCCTCTTCTGCGGCTCTGATGATGTCAGCGCCGCGTCTCTCCAGGCTCTTTACGACGAACAAAAACGCGACCCTTCATCAATAGCCTCGATCGACGTCCTTTGCCGGCCTGGAAAGCCATATGGTCGAGGTCTCAAAAAAATCCGTGAAGTGCCGTTAATAGCCACTGCACAGAGTTTAGGCTTAAGAACCCATATGCGAGATACTTTCACGGGCTGGGATCTCCCGCAGGTTGATGGTGAATCTATTAATCTCATAATAGCCGTCTCATTTGGCCTATTTGTTCCACCACGAGTGCTTAACAGTACTGAATATGACGGGTTGAACCTCCATCTATCTCTACTTCCCGATCTACGAGGGCCATCCCCTGTTCATTATGCGATTTTGAACGGCTACAAACAAACTGGCGTAACTCTCCAAACTCTCTCGCCGATAGATTTCGACCATGGGAAAATCGTACTTCAAGCGCCAGTCTCTATACCTGATCCTGAGAAAATTACCCGCGGTGCGCTGCAGGACATCCTGATTCCTATTAGCGCAGATCTCCTTGTCCGCGGGCTGCGAGAAAAAGTATACTTACCTCAAACGACGCCGGTAGAGCCCATCCTGCCAGAGAATAAAATCTTGGCACTTGCGCCGAAGATAAAACCAGAGAATAGGCGATTGCTTTCCAATATGACGGCAGAAGACATGGCGCGCGTGGAAAGGGCGTTTGGCAGGGTCTGGGTAGGCATTAAGCTTTCGGATGGCGGTCGGAAAAGAGTTATCTTGGAAGGACTAGAAACAGTTCCGATGCCGGCAGAGATGAGCGATTTTTATGCCACCCATGAAGACAAGATGGGCATCTTCAAGCCACTTACCATCATAGAAGATGATAGTGAATCAAGAGAAGGAACTATAGTGCCGATGATGAAGGCCCCAGATGGTCACAGCGTTATTATCGCTGCCAAAGGAGGCGGCGCATTATTGATTCGTAATGCTACAATAGATGGTTCTAAAAAGAACAAGGCAGCGATTGCTTTGTATGGGAAAGGTTTGGAGAGGGGTAGTGATGGAGGCTGGTTCGACGGCACGGGTGAGCTGATTTGCTGGGATGCTTTCAGCAGCATCTGGGATACAGTCCATCACTAGGCACATTTTAAACTATAGGCGCATTAAAATACCCGTTGGTTTACAGCTTGGGTCAAGTCCAGCGAGGGTTTCTCAGAGGCGAGGCAAGGCAAGAATTGTATCTCTTCTTCAAAGCAAATTTCGTTTCATTGAGTGACCAGTAAGGGGATCATCATCTCATAGCAATTCGTTACCCGGCATATTACCAGAGTATTCCCGTGTACAACGCCCTATTCGCAGCCATAAACGCCACAGCAGTGAGCAATAGACCATATCCACCCTTTCCCAACTTGATAATGCAACGAACGCCCCGGTATAATGCGCCCTGAAGATTGAGGAAATCAGACCTGTTGGCCGCCGTAAACAATAACTCAGCGAGCTTCACTGTAGTCGTTCAGAGCAACGCAGACCGCGCCACGGTGGTGTCCGTTGTACTGGCGGATAATCTGCTCCGTCTGAAGCTCCCAGAGGCGAGCGTAGTGGTCGCTGCAGGCGGTGACCAAGTAGGCAGAGTCGGCGCTGAAGGCGCAGTCCCAAACCCAGCGCTGGTGGCCAGTAAGCGTGCTCTCCAGCTTGAATGGAACTGGGCTGGGGGGCTCGCTGCCCGGAGTAGGGATCATCTTGTCGAGATCCTTGACCTCCCAGATCTTGGCGGTGTGGTCAGCCGAGCAGGTAGCAAGGTGCTTGACATCTGGAGAGAGCAGGACTCTGGTGATGTACTGGCCATGAGCCTTGAAGTGAGTGATTGGGACAAGAGTTGTCTTCTCACGGTACTGCTCAAGATGCCAGACGAAAATATTGCCCTAAAACTAGTTAGACCTATTGAAGCAAATAGGGATGCCCCTCGCCCATGATTTGCTTACCGAATTGTTTCCGGCGCAAAGGGTTGAGCCATCGCTGGCAACAGTGACGCTCGAGACCGACACGTCTTCCTCTGGAATCAACTGGTGGGAGCAGCTGTTCTCGGCCAAGTCCCAGATTCTGACACTTCCGCCGTGATCACAGCTGATGATCTCACCTTGGTTTGGGTGGATAACCACATCGTTGACTGGAGAGTTGTGGTTGTAGCTGCGCTGAACGGTGCCGGTGCGAGTTTCCCAGATTTTCACGGTGCCATCCTCGGAGCTGGTCACCATCCATTTACCCTCGCAGTGGAATGCAACGCCGGTGATGTTGTTGGTATGACCCTCAAATGTCAAGATCGGGTTTGGGTTGGTGGACTTGATGTCGTAGAGCTTAACGCTGTGGTGGCCTGCAGCGGCAAGAAAGCGCTTGTCAGGTGAGATGCAGAGGCGGTTGACTTGGGAGTCAGGATGCTGGATAGTACGAGAGCATATTCCGGAAAGAGCCTCCCAGAATCTGTAATTGGATATCAGATGTGCTCCAGCCTTCGTCTGTCTTTTATGTAGGAGATATTTACTTACCGAATCGTGTGGTCATAGCCAGCTGTAGCCAAGATAACGCAGTCGTCAGCTTTGTCTGCCATCTTTGTTTTGTGGTGGAGTGACGGATAGAAGCAGGAAAGTGCGTTGGGGGCTTACCAGTGCACAAAATCACAGACATATTCAAGTCCTCAATATAGGTGTCCCAGGTGATGTCCACTATATATGGCTTGCGTGCGTCTGGCCTATAGTAATTTCCTCGTCAGCTCCATAACACTTGAATTATATAACCCAGAGTTTTTGGTATGAGAATTTACGGAGTGAGAGTTAATGTAGCTGCACATCCATCAGTAGACCTCGATAGACGTCCAGGCCATCCAATAGATGTCTTGCCAAGTGGGAGCTCCTGGCTAGTGTCGGACTATCGGCTTCAAGATAATCCGACTTGTGACTTCTTGTTGACAGCTGCCCGATAAGGGACACTATCGCGATAAGCAAGTCGGTGCCTTGCGGCCTCGATGGCTCGAGGACAAACGTCAAGCGTTAAGCGTCAACAGTTCAAAACTTTGTTCCATTGTCCATTGTTCCTCGAGGTTCATCAGAGTTGCTCTTTCAAGCCGAGCTATTCTGACTCCTGAACGTGACCAATACATACTCTCCTTTTTCCTTTCAAGAGTATCAAAGTGAATGACAGGATAACTGGCTGTCACTGGCTGCCACTGGCTGCCAGGACACAACTGGTTTTGTATCCAGCAGAAGCAGGCCAAGTGCTGCAAGAAGAGAAGATGGAACGAAATATTGCAGGCCATGGCTCCAAGCCACTGATGCAAAAGACTCAGGAAGAAGGTATTTATGCTTCTTTCATGCCCACAAGCATGATTGTCACCAAGTTGAATCAAGGGCTTACACTACCCCCTAAGATACACCCCAAGACTCTCTCAGACAACGGAGAATCTCAAAAGGAGCCCATCCTAAAGGATAACGCCACAAAGGGTTCCACTTCGGAGGCCCATGATCACCATTTGATAGATGATCTATCCCAAGAGAATGCCGGCCAAAACGGCGCTGACTGTACGAATGGCACAGAGCAAGAACTTACTGGTAAAGTCTATGATCCATGTCAGCATATCGATCCCAATGCCCATCGCTGGCATGAAAAACTCACGGATGGTCCTTTAAGTTTCCCAATTCTGGGGCAGAGGCAGAACCAGAAGCCAGGGTTCTGTTCATCTTCTCAAGGCCCTCATCATGCTTCGAAGCTGGTGACAGGGTTGATGGAGTTTCATCCGGCTACAGCTCAATCAGCAGGCTGCCAAGGTAGTATTGATGAAGAACCTGCTAATCAGCTCCATCTGGCACCGATCAATGGGAATATTCCTAGTTTTTGCCCCACTGGTGGCAGAGCCATGCCAAGGTCATCTAGGCCTTCTCAGGATACAGTGCCTCAGATACAAAAGCTAAAGGGCACCGATGTTGATCTCATGTGTAACAGGGAGTGCATCGCTGTCACCGACCAACCTGTTGCCACCAAGCATTTTGCATCACGGCAGACAGGTGATCTCCCAGACGGAGGTATTGGAGATAGGGGCCAAGAACTTACTGTATCCAGGGGATCCAAGGTTGAGAAGGTTGAGAAGCTCTCAGTATCCGACTCGAACTGTTCCACTCCAGACATTGGGAACATGGCTGCTGATGGAAAGGCAACTATAAATGTGTCAGCCCCTGAGAAGATGCAAGATGAGAAGTCGCAGGATGAGAGGTTGCAATATGAGCCGCTGCAAGACAAGATTCATACCTCGTGCCAAGTGTCTGTGTCTTTGGTTGAAGGGGGGACGCAGATGGCAAGTGGTGTTTCTTGTGGAGTTGGGTTACCAAAGGCTGAAGGTGTCGAAGCGAGCTTATACAGCCCTATTTACAAGTCACCAAAAGCAAATGCTTCTTCCCAGGTAAACACTACGATAGCAGCTACGATAAGGAACAAACCAGCACCAGAACACATTTCAGCAGCACATCAACAAAGATCTCTATCTACTCTTTACTCTTCTCAGCCACAGTTGCTTGCTTGGAGATCATATATAGCAACCGCTCCTTTGACGTCTCCTGAGGTGAGGAAGATTCAACAGCTCATTCTCGCCGCAATGGATGGGGAGATCGAGCTGGGGGGAAACCCAAACTTGGATGCACAGCTTGAAGCTATATTTGCCAAAATGTCGGTCGATGAGCAGTTTCTAAAGGGGGTACTAGATTTCAGTATATCAAAGCTAGGTAAGTGCTGTTCCTCAGCAATGGTAGAGTCTTCACTAACTATGGCAGGATTCCGTCCCATCACAGCAAATGACGCCAGCTCCTCGAACCAGAGCTCGCGTCTGGGAGGCAATACTACTGGTTCTAAGGATTCTGGTCCAAAGTTCAATATAAAGACCTGCACATTTGATGAGCTCAAAGAAGAGTATATCACAGGCAAGGCCGTGGCCAAAAAGGAGCATCAACGCCTATCAGCTTCTCTTTCCAAGCTCAGCAGCCTGGAAGAGGATATAAAGGCACTGAAGGAGCAGCGAAACCACTGGAAAAAAGTCTCATCATCAGTCGCAGGTGCTACAGCGGTGGAAAACCGAAGTGGAAAATGGCTGTGCACCTTCTGTGATCTCCGAAATGATTCCTGGGCAGATCTGACAGAATGGGCTCCTGGGAAGGCACCAAAGGATGCGAAACCTGCTCCAGAGGAAGCTGGGGTTCCTGAGAGCAAGAAGAGCACCTGGGTGCTTACTAAATACTGCAGGCATTGTGGTCGCCATGAGTCCGTCGGCCGTAAGGGGGTAACCATCACAGACTTCGACGACGAATTCGACGCTATTTGCAAGAATATAAAGTCTAGAGTGGACGCTTCCGGGCATGGAGTTTCAACCAATAAAAGCTTTCAGATTGAACTTGTTGATTGCCTGCCTGCAGCTTCTGCTGCTCAATCACCACAGGTGCCATGTACAAACCAACATGCGGCCAATATACAACAAGGCCAAAGCAATGCCAGCAATTATTCCCCACAATATTTGCCCACCGTCAATGGCACAGTTGCAGACCGACAGCGTTTCCCAAACATCAATGGCACGGTTCCCAACCAACAACATTTGGCCAACGGCAATGGCACAGTTGCAAACCAGCAATATTTGGCCAACGTCAATGGCACAGTTGCAAACCAGCAATATTTGGCCAACGTCAATGGCACAGTTGCAAACCAACACTGTCTTCCAAACATCAATGGCGCGGTTTCCAACCAACAACATTTGGCCAACGGCAATGGCACAGTTGCAAACCAGCAATATCTGGCCAACGTCAGTGGCACAGTTACAAACCAACACTGTTCTCCAAACATCAATGGCACGGCTCCCAGCCAACAATATTTTCCAAACGACAAGGGCACAATTGCAGGGCAGCATTTCCCCACTAGCAATGGCACAGTTGGAGAGCAGCAGTATCTTCCCGCAGGCAACGGCATGGTTGAGGATCAACAGTATTCCCCCAGCAGCAATGGCACCATCGAAGACGAGCAGGGCTCCCCCAACGGTAGTGGCACGGTTACCGACCAACAGGGTACCCCCAGACTCACTGGAACAAATGAAGGCCAAAGATATTTGCCTGGCACCAATGGCCCAGTCGCTGGCCAACAGCTTTCCCCTAGCGCTACTGGAACAAATTCAGGGCACGAATTGGAGACTACCAGCTATGGCGTAATCGCTGACCCAGCAGACGTCAATGAGGCGTTTACATACCAACAATTTGGTGGCAATGATCTGTTCGTCGACTTCGACTTCGAGGCCGTGAATGACTTTCAATTTGACAGCCAAGACCCATTTTCATTGGGGGATTGGAACGGGGTTGCTGCTTCAAACACGGGCGTCATTAAGAGAGAAGCATCAGTGACACCAAACGCCTGGTCCCCAGGTCAGACAACCCTCCCATCTGCATCCGCAACACCATCCAGCTTTGGGGACTCCGTCCAATGCCCGATCAATATCGACGATGACGATGTACCCCCTATCTCTCAAGAGGACATGAAAGTCATTGACAATCTTCGCATTAAGGAACCAGCCACCAATGCACCTGCTAAACCGAAAAGCAAGGCCCAGAACAGGGTTACAAAGCCTGGTGTTAAATACGACATTCGTGGCAACCAGATCGGCCCATCTACCTTGACAACATTCAAACATTACAAACCGCTGGCTCCTCGCACTGCTAAAGTGGGAGCTCTCATGTTCCCTGCCAGCGCTGCTGCCCCGAAGGATGCTGCGCCTCAGGCTGCTCAACACCCCTATGGTGGTTGAGTGAGTGAGCATGGGGGGTTGTGTATATTACTGTACGACTACTGTACGACTACTCGCCTTTTCAACAGAGTTTCGCGCGCGTTTGATGCATTTTTCGGGTTGTGGTTTTGCTGAAATTTATACAAACGGGTTATGAAGAAGGATGGCGGCATATGATGGATGCGAATGGCTAGTTACGGAGGGCTTGTCTCCGTCTTTGTGATGATTGAGTGCATGGTATGAAGCGAGAATTACGGATGAGGAAGGACTTTGCATTATCTTTGTGGTGGATGAGAGTTATTGAAGAGGAAGAATGGCGACGAGAAGTGTTTGTGGAGAAGAATCACTCACCATCTCCGTGGTGGCTGAGTGCATGAAAGGAGGATGATACTGATGATTAACATGAAAAAGACGCTCACCAGCTATCAAAGCTGAGCAGATGTGGTGGACACACGGAAAAGGAGCTCACTCCGCCTATGGAGCCCGAGCAGAGGTGGTGAAAGACGACGGATAACTGTTTGAGATAGAAGGGAGAGCACCACTAATGTGCTAAGGAAAAAGACCGTGTCATCGCTTCAGATACACCTCTTTACTTTTTTCCTTGTCCCTGTAACGAGTAGCATGTTTAGAGATAGATACCCTAGCGTCCAGTTTTTACTATAACTGAAGAACAAATGAGATCCTGAAATTCAATGAAAACTGGTTTCTTTTGATGTTTGTGTTCTGGGCAATGTTGTCTGTTCATGTTTCATGCCTTATCATCTAAATTGGGCATTTTCATGGCAAATACAGTATTGTTTTGTCTCCTCCCCTGTGTAATCTCACCCATGCCACAAATTGCCCCTGGTCATCCATCCGCGATGCAAGCAAGCAAGCCACCCAAACGCCACTAAACGCCACAAACATCCCTCCCACGAAGCTTCCCTAGAACATCTACGACAACAACACCGAAACCAGCACCGCCATCCCCACTATCCCCATCAAACCCCCCCCAACCCTCACCCCCCCACTATCCGCCATCCCACAACACTTAGCATTATACGTGACACCATTCCACTTCGCCGCGACCTCAAAAACACTCCCATTCCCAACATTATAATAATCCACATTCAGCACCGTCGGCGGCTTCCCCCACGTCTCATTACAATTCGTCGCCTCCAGCCCCAGACTCCCGTAGCCGGAAACCGCATTCGTCTCCCCCAGCAGCGGCTGTGTGGGGACGAGTAAGGAGTTCCCGAGAAGCTCGAGCTTGGTGTTCAGGTTGTGGTTCGCGATGTACATCCAACTCTTCGCCGCGGCCGCGGAGAGGTTGGGGGGGCGCTGGACGGTGCAGGGGAATGCGCGGTTGACGGGGTCGAAGGGCGTTTCCCAGATGTAGCTGAATTCGTCGAGGATGTAGGGGACGGTGTTTTGGTCCGCTTGATAGTCCATGAACACCACTACCCGCGAGGAGGTGATGATCATGCTACTCAGCGTCGGCCAGTCGTCGAGCGCCATATCCTTTTTGGGAGGCGTGTAGACGTAAGGGAGGAGTCCCGAGTCCGCTATCGCGGGGGTATAGGTGCTGACGGGGAGGTATGCGGCGTTTCCGATGAGGATGGTTAGGACGTCGTAAGGGTGCTTTTGTACCCATGCCGCGACAATAGTAAGGTAATCCGTCATCGTCCCCGCATTCAATATATCGCACGACGTATGACACAGGAAGACCGTGCCATTAACAACATGTGCCTGAATCTGCAGCATCCTGATCCCATCATCCAACTGGCTGATGACCCCGAAGGCCTGGTTGGCAGCGGCGTTGTTAGCCTTGACGAAAGGCGAGTTGTGCGCGCACACTTGGGTGATGTTGCTGTATCTCCTGGTGCAGAACTCGACGTGTAGGTTGCAGGGGGTTTTGTTCGTGGGTTGAGGGCCGGCGGTGGTGCTGGTGCGGGTTTGGTTGAGGGTATTGGTGGAGGCAATGCCGGTGAGGGTTAGGACGCCGGGGGGGGTGGTGGAATGGGAGGAGGTGGTGGTGGTGCTGCTGCTGCTGCTGCCGGTTGAGTCGGTGCCGGTGGTGGTGCTGCTCTTGGTGCCTGTTGAGCTGGTGGGCGTGGCTGCTGCTGTTGGTCCGGTGGGAGTATCACTGCCCGCGCCGCCGGTCAGAACGAGGACCCCGTCATTTGTCGTGTCCTGGGCGGATATGGGGTTGCTGTAGAGGCAGGCGAAGAATAGGATCTGAGATGCGAGCACTACTGGCTTGCTCCACAACATGGTTGGGATATGTTCATAGGAGGTGTCGGCCTCTTTGCCGTGAGAATAAGCTTGTTTGACTTCGGCTTCTTCAACGCTCTAATGTCTTCAATGCGGTATTTCTCTGTGGCTCCGAGCCGGCCGGTACTGATTTAGTATCCGCGGAAGTGTCTGGTTTGGATATGTGAAGTGGCGAAAGCGGGAGGAAGAGGCTGGACGATGCAAACCGGAAGTGGAAAAAGAGAGAGTAACACAGGAGAGTATTTGGATCAATTGGAGCGAATGCAATATATAGTCGCCGTCTTTGGCAATATTTACAAACAGAGTATATAAAAAGGAAGGCGGGGGGCAGAGACAGCGAGTGAATCTAGAATGTCTCAAATGATTTGTTTGTCACAAGCTAGGCGGGTGTAGCGGGCTACAGGATGTTTTGTTTGGCAGATTTGGGTCTCAGGTGGTCGGAACCAACCCCTGGAATTCTGACATCATGCGGGAAGCTGCATACCGATAGTGTGAGATGCGGGTACCTCCATATAACTCCACGGCTCCATCAGGCGGTAAAAAGTGAGCAAGTATAGTATGGTCCTTACAGAATCCACAATTGAGGATCACAAGTATGGAGTATATCTGGAGTATATCTGGAGTATATCTGGAGAATATCTGGAGAATATCAGGAAGGGATCGGAAAAGGGGATCTCGGTCCAAGTTCAAAATAGTCTAGAGTGCAGAAACTACAGAGTAGAGAGCGTAGACCGGCAGGTATTTGAATTAGCTACGGGACTTGGAAATAGCCCATCACACCCCGCCGTAACTCTACCCTGCACATTACTCTTCATTTACCTGCCTGACCAGCATTTGAATTGAACTTGAAGCTTAAACTTCTCATATGCTGCGCCACCATCCATCTCTTCATATGCACCGTGAGACATTGCACGGCACATTACTATACAGTACTTACTATACTATTACACTTTATACGAGCTTACATTTTTAAACTGTACATACAGTACAGTTCACATTGGACCCTTTTTCCCTTCCACAGCCCCAAAAACCGCGCGTTCAGCGTTCAGCGTTCAGCGTTCAGCGTTCCTTCTTCTACCAAATTGATCGTCCCAAGCTTTGTTGTACTTGTGGGTCCTCTAAGGTCCTTCTGCGCCCCTCCAAAACCAAGTACCCCGTCCACCGTCCAAGCTAACTTACTCGTTACCCTCAAAAAATCCCATAAACCCCATTAAATCCCATAAAAATAACATGACATCAGTTTGCTCCCGGCCCACGCTCTACCCGTCTACTGCCCTGCTAGGTAGGTAGACCCCCGGTTTGCTGATTCCTCTAAACTTTCTCTCTCTCACCCAAGCAAGAAACATATTGTGGATTTCAATTATCTCTTGTCCATCTATCAATCCCGCCATGATCTTGGCTTGATACCCCCAATTCCCTTCTTCCTCATGCCCAGTACCTGAGTCTAGAGTTCTGGAGCACGCAACGCCCTTCTTTTTTTGCTTCAGGGACGAGCTAGATCTCGCAGATACCCTTCGAAAATCGCCTAGATGGCTATCAACAACCTCCCCATCTTCAGGTCCGTCAGGTTACGGCACAAGGATCAAAAGCCGGAAGGCAATGGCGATGGCGGCGTAATAACAGACGATTCATCGCCCCCGGCCACAAAAACCCCGTCGCTGAAGGACGGCAACAACAACACAGTTCATGCCAGCAGACCCCGCAAATGGCTCACCATTATCGCATGCGTGCTTCTCTTCATAGGATTCATCTTCCTGATACTGGTAAGAAGTTCCCATCCTGAAGCCGCCCCAGAGAGAGAGCACCCAGCTAACATCTTCCCCCAGATTCTCACTGCACAAACGAGCGTCAAACCAGTGTTAAAGTCAACATGGTTCATCAAGATCGACCTCTCCAACATCCTCGTCCGCGCCTCAACCCCCGGCAGCGACTTCCCGCTTCTAAACTCCATAGCCCGATCCCTCGGCCTCCACGATTTCTACCTCGTAGGCCTATGGAATTACTGCGAAGGCTACAACGATGAGTGCGTCCCCCCCCCCCCACCTTCCGCCCCCCAAACCCAACCACACCACCCATACTAACCACCACCACCAAACAGAGGCATAACCAACTGCAGCAAGCCCACCAGCCTCTACTACTTCAACCCCGTCAAAATCATGCTCTCCGAGCTCCTCGCCGGCGCAACCATCACCCTCCCCTCCGACATCCTCACCATCCTGCACCTAATCCAAATCGCCTCAAACGCAATGTTCATCCTCTTCCTCCTCGGCCTCCTCCTCACCTTCCTCTCCCTCCTCCTCTCTCCCCTCTCCCTCTTGCGGTCACCCCATTTCTCGCCCCGGGAACGCAGTTGCTGGGTCGGCTTTGGGCTGGGGCTGATCAGCTTCTTCGCTGCGTTTTGTACGATTGTGGCGAGTGTGGTGGGCACGGTTATGTTTACGATTATGCGGAATGTACTGAGGAGTCAGCCGATGCTGAATATTGGCGCGGTGTTGGGAGTGCAGATGTTGGCGTTTATGTGGGTCGCGAGCGGGGCGGTACTTTTTGCGTTTGTGTTGCAGGTTAGGTGTTGTTGTTGTTGTAGGAATGGGAGGAAGGAGAAGAAGAGGGCGAGGAGGAGGGAGAGGGAGATGAGTGGTGGGGAGGTGGGGAAGGGGGGGTTGTTTGGGGGTTTGAGGAGGAGGGGGAAGGGGGGGGAGGCTTAAGACTTAGACGAGAAGGTCTGGGTTGAGATGAGATAGAATAGAATAGATTTTTTAGAAATGAGTATTGTAGAAGGGGGGTTAGACCCGATATTTCTAACTACAGGAGGACGGACAATATATATCCAACAATTGCTTCCCAAATCAAAACCCTCCCATACAAAATACATGTATATCTATCTTTCGTAGTACATTCACAAAAGCCGCAGCACCCAGTAGAGTAGGGTACTACACAGCTGGACCAAAAAAGTCATAAGAGATTCCAAAATTTCCATTTGCCAGTCCCGTCTCACAAGACTCCACCACATCCCCCCCCAGTGACAACCCCCACCAAACGCCTCCCAGAATGCAAAAAGGATTACCCCAGACACCGTATTTGTCCCAGCCAGATCATGTCCCCCAGTAACTCCCACTCCCACACCCCCATCCCCATCCATCCCAATGATCATCCCTAGCCGCGCGACTAAACACAGAAAGATATGAGAATTAATACATTATTCCCCCCCCGCACTCCCGCAGCACCCGCACGCACGCTAATGATAATATAAACGCCCCCAGCAGAGAAAAAGACAGTGCCCAAACAAGATGGCGGCTAAAATACAGATATCCCTCCCTCCCTCTCATCTCATCTCTCATCGATCGATCGATCCAAAGTGGCAGATAAAAAATATGGCGTACCGTAGCGCACGTAGTGGTTAGTTAAATGGCCAGTATATGGCTCTTTCATTTTTCGAGCAAACACCTCCCCCCCCCCCCCCCCCCCCACTCCACCCAAAATATCCGCAGATAGTAAAGAAGGTTAGAAAACAACCTTTCCCCCTCCATACCTCACCATCCCATTCGTAGGACTAAACGTCCCCGCCCCCCCCGGCGTCTGCCCATCTCCACTACCACCCCAAGACGTCATCGTCCCAGCGCGAGAGGAGAAGGCGCTGCTCCCGCCCATACTAAGCAGCGCGTCAGCGCGCTCAAACACATTCCCCTGGAACATGCCCGTGCCATACCCTGCGCTCTGCGGCGCGCTCGGCACGGTAGCTTGTACAGCTGGTCCTAGCGCCGCGCTGGCGGGTGTCATGGGCATAGCGACCTGAGGAGATTGGAGAGCGTAGGACGAGGAGGAGGTGGTGCTTGTTGAATGGTGATTCGCGTGATTTGCGTGATGCTGGCCGCCTGGCCCGGAGCTGGGGCCAGTGAGGAAAGACCAGGGGGAGGCTTGGATGAGTTGACTAGTTTCGCGGATGACTTTCTGTAGAGGGCGGAGGAGTGCGATGACATCTGTTGAGATTAGGGAGGTGACTGATTTCACCTCCTTGACTTTGACGACGAGGTTGTAGTAGGCGCTCATGAAGGTGTTGCAGAGTTCCCAGAAGGCGCCTTGGGTGCGGATCCCGGGCTCTTTGAGTTTGATTAGGGAGAGGCGCGCTTTGAGGGTTTCGGCGGTCTCGAGGGCAAAGGAGCATTTGATGCTGAGGGCTTGCCAGTAGTGTTTTAGTTGGTCGTAGGTACCTTGTTGCATGCTGTTCTTGTTTGACTGGACGAAATGAGCGTTGACAGTGGGTAATGTCCTGATGGCCATTTCGGATGACTGTTGTAGGCCCAGGAAAATCCTCTCGAATAGCCGGTCTTCTTCGGTGAAGTCGCCGTTCATCCTTCCAGCAGAGGAGACAGAGGTGAACGATTCTCCCGATCGGGGGGTTGCAGATGTCATGGTTGCAGACCGACCAGATCCATTCGTATATGCACTCCTGGAATCCGTCAGAACACGCAGATTATTCGTCTGCTGGATTGTCGAGGCGCTCCTCATCCTCGAGGCTGGATTGGGCCGCTCCCTTGTGGGTGTCTTGTCTCGCACCGACGGTCTGATCGTGTTGATATTAGTATCTTCCAACAAAGGTGGCAGCTGCTCAGTCGCTTTCTGCTTTGATCCAATTAAACTCGTTCCCGCATTTCGAACTTCCACTAAACTTCCATATATATGGAGAAGAAGCATACGGATATACCGTGGGTCCCCGTTATTGAGTAATGACTCGACGTTTCGTGATAATAATGTGCAGACGTGGATGTAAGCCGAGACGCATGTAATACACGCCCTGCGAACATTCGCATTTGAACGAGGGATGACTTCCTCGTCTTCTTCAGAATAGGTATCATATTCTTGGATGTCGTGATCGAGTTCTTCAACATGTGTCGTTGCATTGAAGAAAACTCTTTCTAGACTTGTCCTTTTGTTGGAACCATCCCTGGTGAGCCCCATCAAGCTTTGAATCAAAGGATGGACCTGGTCAAGAGCAAACAATATCCCTTTTGCACCCTCAATGACCGGATCTGGGGAGTTCGATTTTCGCTTCCGTTCAGGGAGGCTTGATAACCTCCTGACATATGTACTCCGTCCGTTTGTGCTGTCAGCGGGGCTTGCTGGGCTTCTCGTGTTGCCATTTGTGCCGTTACTACCATTGCCACTTTGAATCGCCGACCCATGGCTTAGGCCACGTAAATGGCTATATCGATTTGATTTCAATTCCTCGACAGTTGTGAGGTCGCTTGGTTTCTTCGAAACAACTCCCATTCGCCGCGATCTGTCAGCGCGCTCGGCGCGATCACGCTGCAATAAACTCTCACTGTTACTTCGAACTCGTTCATTGCTGTTGCCAATAGTCAATGGCATGATACCAGGTCTTCTCAACGCTGCATTCTGCTGTGACAATCCTCGATAATGAGAACGCGAGGGTATTGGAGGTGGCCGCTGCAATGCCGGAGATCGCGAATCCGGTACGTCGCTGCCGTTAACTTTGATGGGGAATCGACCACTCGTAACTCGCTTCGGCCGTGGAGTTTCGGCGCCTTCACTAGACTCTTCGCCTCCCGATTCCGTTTCTGATCGATCCATGATGAGCTTCTGCTTAAAAAACCTCTTGATCTGCGATGTCACAGTAACATCGTTTATCTCGCTTTCTTTTAAAGCGATACCGTTGGGTGGGCTACTGGCTTGAGCCTGCAGTACTTCCTTCGGCGGGTATCTTATAGGATTCCCATCCAGTTTCAAGCATTGGAGGGAGTTCATGTCTGCTAAACATAACGGCAGGTCTTCGATACGATTTTTCTGCACCGAGAGAACCTTCAATGCCGTGAGTTTCGCAAGTTCGGGTGGAAGGATGCGGAGTTTGTTGCGGCTTATATCCAGAATTTCCAGGGAAGATAGTTCACAAATCTACACCATCAATCAGCCTTCCGACCATAAAATGTAGGAGTCGGTGGGACTCACAGATAGAGGGAATTCTCGGATGGCATTATTTCGAACATTAAGGTATCGTAGGGACGTACACTCCGCAAATCGTGAGGGGAATGTGGAAATCTGATTATGTGAAAGCGCAAGTCTGTTACACACGGTTTGTCAGTGCCATTTAACGCTTGCTATGCTTATTGAAAAAAATACCTTTCTAGCTCCGACTTAATAATGTCCACAACTTCTTCCGGGAATCGTTGGATATTTTTGTGGCTCATATCAATTGTGATGCCAGGCTTCAGTTCGTTCGTTATCCCTGCCGTCGCCCCGGACTTTGTCTGGTTCTCCTCCAACGCATTTTGCATCGCTTCCCTCGCCAGCGCAACGACTTGAGCAGTAGATGTCGGGTTTGAGGCGAACATGGAACCATCTGATGGCATTCGCTGTAGGGTGGGCATTTTCCACATCATGGTATCGCTATTTAGAGGCGGCTGACGAGTGGTGGCCGGCCCATCCGTGGCCCATCCGGAAGACTGAGTGGCAGCTCCTAAGGGAGGTCCAGCGGGGCGCTCCATGAGTATCTCTATGGACCTGCTCGCGCAGAATCACAATTGATTGTTGGCCGTTTGAGGGGCTGTTCGGTCAACGTTTCAACGTTCCTCCGAGAAGCGCGAATACAGACGCGCAATTGTGTGGACGAAGCGCCGTTGATCAATTATTCGCAGCGACCCCGTCATGCGTAATCTTCGATATTGTCCTTGCAGACATGCGGTAAATTTGGTGGTTCCTTCAGGTTATATCGCCTCATTCTTCAATGTCCGTCCCCCTTTGTCGCTGCATTCGACTGGTCATCGATATATATGTCATGCTGGGTGAAGTGGCTATGTGGATGGGTGCACTATCAAGTCGAGCGGCCAGACCTCCCGCCTCGCTTACAGTCTGTCGGGTCGCCCATGCAGGTACCTAACGCGGCCGCAGCCCAAAAGGGGTTTCGAGCTCACAAAATCCTCAGCCTCGTCAAAGATACGTCGTGATTTTAATTAACTGCTCCATATACCCTCATTGAGGGAATGTTTGCCAGCCTTGCCTATTTCACAATACATCAAATTTAAATATAATAGTTACTCGCGGAGATAAATTAATGCATTTAACTCTCTTGCTGTCTATAGTTAATGACTGCATGTCCAAGCCTTGGATTTTCAAAAGGTTGGTAATAGTGAAACTCGTATATTAGCCATTATATTCAGCCTACTATAAAAATATTCAATTATTATTGGAAATATATGGAACACATACAGCTTCTACTCCAACACCAAACATTCCGGAGTCACTATATCAAGAAATGAGCACATCGTTGCCTGCGGAGTACCCATAGATGAATGTGAACCTGTAATCGCTACATATTGTACATGCCACTATCTATCTTTTTGTACAAACTCCTTGCTAGATTTAGTGATACACTGCTACCAGAACAAATGACCGGATCATGCCGGTGCCGGTGCCGGTGCCTCAACATCCTCCTCGATCGCCTCCTCAAGGATGGCTTCTTCCGCTGGAGCTAATTCAGCACCCGTATATTGAGCACTTCGTTGTTGCTCAATAACCTCAACTTCATTCTGTGCCCACTGCTTCCACGACTCGTATGTCTTATCCTCCAACTCCATACCAATCTCCAGCATCGATTTCCCGAAATATGCGCCAGTAGCGAGTGCTTCCTCTTTGGCGACTCTCCTCTCAACGTCTTCTTGGTGGCGGAAGTCATAGAATTCTTTCCGTGCCTGGTCATAGGCTTTCGCGGACGTCATGTCCGGCTTGTTCTTGAGTAGCCACAATTGCCGTTGAATGACACTTTAATTATATGTTAGCAGTGCTACCAATTCCAAAGCATAGTCCAATCACTAACCTTTCACCATTCAATTCTCTATCCGGCTGTTGTATTTTGCTCCAATCGCACCTATGCCCATCCTTCCCGTCTTGTTCAAGAATAACTCTCGGCCGAGCAAGTTCCCAAGGATGGTCACTATAGAAGTTTTCCCTTAGACCGTCTTCCTCGTAGCTGATGTTCGTCGGCTTGTACATTTTGCTTGGCTTCTTCGTCCGAATCTTCCGCGAAACCTCTGAGTGTTGTATGGGCTGTAACCTTGTAAGGATCTCTCCTGGAGGCACCGCCGAGACTGTTTTAAGCCATGGCGGCATGGTATGGAGTATGCCACCATCGGCTTCAAAGTTCCGGCGCTCTACAAGCCTTGAGCCCCATTGGTGGACACGAGTTGGGGAGAAGTTGTATCGCCCCATGACTTATAGTATGATCGAAAACTCCACTATAGAGACACAGTGGTTGCCTTTGGGCGATTGCTTCGACCTGTTGAGGAGCAGTTGGCAGTTGAGGGTGTCGGGGACTTGGATTGATTTCTGACTCGGCAAGATCCGTGGTCAACCATTGTCGCGTACAAAATACTTTATTTCGCGGAGTAACGCTAGCGCCAATCCTGGCATATCAGCCTTCCTGTCGCCGACACAGTATAAAATTTCATTGTATCTCATTTCTGCCATGGCACTGCTGCATTTCTGATTACAGAATATGCGACACCATGTTTGACGGTCCATGTCCTTCTTCGGAAAAGTTGACAAGTCGACAACCGGCTCTGTTGTCAAGAAGGTAGCAAAGCTACAGCTTCTTGCACCCTCCAAAACACCTGGGAAGTCTGACATACCACTTACTCGTGGACGACAAAATCCATACCGCCGTTCTCTCATACGCAACGCAGCTGGGTCCATTGGGCTAGAGCAGTGGTTCATAGGAGCATTGGTGGGCGCTGGCCAGTGTAGGGACCATGGATCCTCGCGGCCACGACGCCCGCAACCAGAAGGTGTCAAGCACCTACAATCATTTCAATCAAGAAGCAGCGGGCTTCACTCGACTTTTATAACGCGCCGCCAGCAACATACATCAGCATGTGCCGCTGTCAGCGAAGGACAGATAGGCAAAGACAGACTCTTAGCCCTTGTCGACCTTTACAATCTCCAGCCCGACCCATCTTCAGACGAAGTTCAAATGTACCAGCTAGCTCCAGGGCCAAATCTCACAGTTTCAGACAAAGCAGAAGATGTTGAATGGCCACCCCAAGAATACCAGTGGCCTGTGGACGGCGAATATCAGGGGATCCTTGAGCAACTGGGGGAAGCATTGAAGAACCGATACTATGATTCCGAGATCATATTTCAACTTTACCGGTCACTCCCATCGCCAAGAGTTCCATACCTCAGTGCAAGAACGAGGCATCAGTTGCTTCGGAACCTTGGGACGGTGCTGCGGAAGGATGAGCGTTCCATGATGCGATACTTATCCGTCATTGATGATATGAAGCTAAATGCTATTTCTCTTACTCTGGAAGAATGGAATACTGCGACATCATTCGTGGCAAGTTACATGGACAAACCGACGACTATCGAAGTTGAAGCCAGTTTAAAAATGTTCAAGGAGATGGAGCATATTGCGGGTGTTGAAGCAAACTCGGCCACGTTCAACATTTTATTCGATGCAGCTACCAAGGCTGGCAAATTTCATCTCGCAGAAATGATATACCAAGAAATGAAGAACCGAGGGCTCCCCTACAACCGATTCCATCACGTCAGCCTAATATACTTCCATGGACTCCGTGGAGACGGCGACAGTGTTCGAAGTGCGTACAAATCACTTATTGACGCTGGAGAGATTGTCGACACAGTCGTTATGAATTGTGTTATTGCATCTCTCATACGAGCCAGAGAGCCACAGGCAGCAATACACGTATATGAGCGCATGAAACGTTTACACATCGAGAGCAGCGCTGAGACACCCCCCCGAGATGCTCGAAAACGGAGGGAAATGGACCGGTCATTGGTTCAACTCGCAGAGCGCGGACGGGTTAATCCCGAATTACTCGAGAAGTACAAGAAAACGTCGATTATCGCCCCTGACATACGCACATATCGGCTCTTGATCAACCACCTTGCCGTTCATGGGGGCCAGCTTCACATGACTATCCGCATGCTTGACGATATGTCCTTATTCAACGTGCCCATTCATGGTTCAATATTCATGGCTCTATTCAATGGCTTTGCAAACCATGGGGGTGAATTGTACTCGCACTGGACAGATAAACGCCTCGAGGGCGTCTGGTCGGCCTTTATCAAAGCTCATCATGATGAGCGGAACGAAGATGTATATATAGGGAAGTGGACTGTGATTTGGGCTTTGAAGGCGTTTGCGAAATGCGCTGGCATCCAAAGGACACAGGAAGTCTGGGAAGAAATCGACAGCAAATGGTCTGGTGAGAGCGAAGAGGTTGACTTTGCCAAAAAGGTCATGTCATCTCTCGCGGAGTCGACTTATTCGGGGCCGAATTGATGAAGATACTCGGAGCAGTTGAGCGGCATGTGCGTGTACATATATATCTGTTGGATTTGAGGAGCGAAGCACAAAGCTATTGCAATTGTAAATATAAGAGATAATATAGAGGTCAATATATTATAGTACAAGAGACACGGAGGCAATGCCAATGCAAGTGTTGTGATTTGGATATATTGTGCAACTTCTTTGGTCTAGCTAATAGTCTAACCACCCGTTGCCTCCCTGTAGAAACTGATACTCCTGTTCGCCCCAGCCGTTGCAAACGCCTCGCTCTTTGCCGTCTTTGGCAGCCACTTCACAGACCATAGAGCCTTCCCTGTTTCGCTGTGAGTAGCCACGCTGGTCCTTAGGTCCACTGACCACACCTTGGTCTTTCCATCAAAAGCCCCGCTCAGAATGTATTCGCCAGTATCACTCCAGTCGACCGAGAATACCCACGCTGCGTGCCCGGTAAGATTGGCAACCTGCTCGCCGTGCTGGACGTCATAAAGCGCGATGATCTTTGAGTCTCCAGCAGCAGCGAGGCGTGAGCCAGCTGGAGAGAAGGCGACGGTACGGACAGGCTTTACAAGACCTAGGCTGTGTTAGTTCCGATGTGGTACCACGCGAAAGAGGAGACTAACCTGGCATCGAGTACATCATCCGTCCGGTGTCATTATCAAACACATAAA
This sequence comes from Pseudogymnoascus sp. 05NY08, assembly GCA_001662605.1. NCBI lineage: Eukaryota > Fungi > Ascomycota > Leotiomycetes > Thelebolales > Thelebolaceae > Pseudogymnoascus > Pseudogymnoascus sp. 05NY08. The sequence continues at coordinate 69,032 of KV458858.1, forward strand.
CAGCACCATTCTCATGCCCACTCGCTGTGTACCTCCCATCCCGACTCATATCCACGCACAGCCCAAAGCTCCCCTTCGTCTCGTATTCCCGGACCTTCTTCTCCGCCTTCGGCGTAGATATATCCCACACATTTATCCTACCATCTATCGTTGTAGAAGCCAGGAAGCTCCCATCAGCACTCAAAGCCAGGGCCCAAACCTCGCCCGCCCCGTTTCCATCTTCTATTGCTGCTTGCAGTGACCATTGTTCCGACTCGGGATCTATCGTCCATATCTTGAGTTCGCCCCCAAATCCTGCGGAGGCCGCTACGGTGCCGGAGCGAGAGGTTGTGATGTGGTGGCAGCCAACAGGGTGTGCACCGGAGAGGCTTTGCACCAGAGGTATGTCGGGGCTGGCTGTGGAGTATATTTTGATTGTAGAGGATCCTGACGCAGAAAGAAGCTGTGTAGGTGTCACTGCGACTGCAAATATGTCGGTGGGGTGAGCTACGTAAGGTCAGCATGCGAATAGCATTCGGGGAAAGGCTTGGGACCATACCATCGTCAATCGTGTGGGTGGTTAGGTATTGTTTGGACTGTGAGGTTTTAGTCTACTGGAATCATAAATAAAGAGGCATATAGGTCTCACCATTGTCACCTATCCGCGTCTTGGTACTCGCGCGCGGGCAGGCTGGTGTTTACAGAGGTTGAGGGTGGTTTTGGCGGGGTTTAAATTTGGCGACTGGATGACGTTGGAAGTGGTCGCGCCGAGATATTTCCACCCCATATCCCTTCACCATAAGTTTGCAATGATTTATGTTGATACGTATTGTAACATTTCAATCTCTATCTAGTGAGATCAATCTTTTATAATTTATACAATATTGTCACATTGGCAACCGCATGTAGCCGTTACCACCATACTTCGCTTTCCCATCGCCCTCGAATAAACGCCAGATGCAATGCCAGACCTCTCTACCAGAGATATCAAATTTACAGCCTCCAAATTATACAGTGCACCTATTCAGACTTGGTCGTCCCAGTCGTCCCAGATGCCTTCTTCATCGTCGCCTTGAACATGTCCTGGATCTCTGTGTAGAAAATATGATCAGCATTGTTCCACCGGCCGGAATTATAAGCAGCATTGAGCTTACCTTTGACGCAGTAAGGACACAGCAAATGTGCTCTCTTAACATGCCCGCATGCTGAGCACTTGTTGAGTTCCGTAACATCCTTCAGCCCTTTGCCGGCCATGAAGCGCGACCTCTTCTTCATATGGGATGTCTTCTTCTTGGGCACAGCTCGGAGAACCGACTCCCAAATGTCGCCGAGTAGCGAAGGAACATTGATACGTATCGAGGCAGGAATAGCGAAAGCAATCGTAGGGAGGATCGAAGTTGAGGCGTGCCTCGAGAAGAGAGTCGTAGAGCGCGAAGCGGCCGATGCTGCCGGGGCGGACAGACGAGGAAGTAAGAAGGAGAGGATGGACGAGGTTGACTGTGCTGCCGCCATTTTGAAGAGATTAGGGATTGATGTCGCGACAGTAGCTCATACAATGTGAGATTTGGGTGATTTGGGTGATTTGAACATGAAGCTATATAAATTCGCTATGTCTCGGCGCATCACGCTTTTCGTGGAGCACGGACCATGCCAATTCTCGGGGTCGGACAGAGCTAAGCCAGATGTAGCCTGGAAAGTTCCTGGCGAGAAAGGGGTTCTTGGAACTCGCGACTTAATGGGAAATTTGGCGATTACCTCGCGGAGAGAGATACTTTGACCTTCCACAGACGACGACACAGTTACATTTCTCCCTCGTTTTCAAGTATCTCCAGTTAATTGAACCAAGGACACCTGAATAATATACATCTTGTCGACTCCATCATGTCTGCCACTCAGGAGAGAACAGGAGCGCAGTCGGTGTTCCCACGGAGCCATGTTGGTTTCGACAGCATCACATCGCAGATCGAGCGCAAGCTCCTGAAGCGCGGTTTCCAGTTCAATGTTATCTGCGTTGGTATGTTATAGACAAATCTACAGATGGATTTAGCTGTATTTTATGAGGCAATTGCTAACTGTATTGTTAGGTCAAACTGGTCTCGGAAAGTCCACTCTCATCAACACCATCTTCGCATCCCACCTCATCGATTCGAAGGGACGTCTCGCTCCAGATGAGCCAGTCCGCTCCACCACCGAGATTCAAACTGTTTCGCACATTATCGAGGAGAACGGCGTGCGACTCCGCCTGAACATTGTCGATACCCCGGGTTACGGCGACCAAGTAAACAACGACAGATGCTGGGACCCAATTGTCAAGTACATCAAGGACCAGCACTCCGCCTATCTCCGCAAGGAGCTCACTGCTCAAAGAGAGCGTTACATCCAAGATACCCGCATTCACTGCTGCCTCTTCTTCATCCAGCCTTCCGGCCACGCCCTGAAGCCAATCGATATCGTTGTGCTTAAGAAGCTCTCCGACGTTGTCAACGTTGTGCCAGTTATCGCCAAGTCTGACTCCTTAACACTCGAGGAGCGCAGCGCATTCAAGGAGAGAATCAAGGAGGAGTTCGCTTTCCACAACCTGAAGATGTACCCATACGACAACGATGAGCTTGACGAGGAGGAGCGCGCCCTGAATGCGCAGATCAAGGTACGATATTTGTTTGCGTTTCGTTAGAATACTCATTAACTTGTTTTTAGGATATCATCCCATTCGCTGTTGTCGGCTCCGAGAAGTCCATCATCGTCGCGGGCAAGCAGGTCCGTGGTCGCCAAAACCGCTGGGGTGTTATCAACGTCGAGGATGAGAACCACTGCGAATTTGTGTACCTTCGCAACTTCCTCACTCGCACTCACTTGCAAGACCTGATCGAGACGACGTCTCAGATTCACTACGAGACTTTCCGTGCCAAGCAGCTTCTGGCCCTGAAGGAGAGCAGTGCTGCTGGACACGCTGGCAGCCGACCAATCAGCCCTGCGGCTGATCGCGAGATGAGCAGGGGCTCCCAGAGGATGACTATGAACGGTTACTGAGTCGAGATTTAATATGTTGTTTATTACCCAAGATTTTATGAAAGCGAGATGATATTTGTCCAATCGCGAAGGCAAGGAGTCTCGTTGAAAGGGGCTGGGCAATGTCTAACCCATTGAGATGGGTCGACATTCACTGCGTTACTTGTTTTTCTTGCTGTATTAGCCAATTCTAATTCGAGAATGTTACAAGATGGAGTTGTTGCTACATCTTTTCTAGTACCATGATAATCATAAGCGTGACTGAAACCCCCCATTCCGTAGTTATAAGCAGACGCCTAGTACGCGTAGCATTTGCATCTTCGGCGAGATCAATACTTCTAAGACAAACCTTCAAAAGTAAAAGAACATTAAAGTCGTTGACAGTGGAAGCATTTGAGAAGTGCAGAATATTTCCCAAAGAGGACTAATCAGTTCCATCGTATCCCTGAAAATAGAACATAATCTCCTGAGACGTGCGGGTCTAACGCCAAGGTATTCGGGGACGCCAGGAACCTTGACCTTCAATTCCATCTTTCAACCTCACAACTGCGTTTCAATCTCGACATTCATTACTTTTGTACTTTTTAGAAGACTCGCTCTTCTACACTCTCCTTAAGGAACCAACGCTCTTTTCCACGAGACTTCGCTCATTTTCAATCGTCCAATTACCTCGCGCTTCACTCTTTACAGATACCAAAATGCACGCCTCATTCTTCTTCGTTGCCATCGCGGCTTTCGCACGCGTCGCCCTTGCCACGCCACCTGCTTGCTTGATTGCTGCCCTTGGGTATGCTCCTACGAAGCCTACTGAACCATTCGAACCCAGCTAACACAAAAAAAGCGAGCAATCCAACCCAGCCGATATCCCAACCCTCTGCAAGTCCGGCCTCGACGCCTTCTACGGCAACATCACCGAGAAGTGCAGCGGCGACAACAAGGCCGCGGCCGTCAAGATCTACTCCTCTACCTGCCTTGCTAGCGGTGTTACCATCAGTACGTTGGGCTGTTGTTTACCCTCTCAAGTACCAGAATCTGACGCTTTATAGCTCTCCCAACCTCCACATCGATGACCTCCGCCCCAACCCAGACTGGATCCAACTCCGGCTCTGGTTCCAGCTCCGACTCTGCCTCTGGCACCAGCGCTGCTCCCGCTGCGAATGATGCCGCTGCCACCACAACGTTCGTGGCCATCGTATAACCCCAACGAGATTCATAGCTAACAATTCGCAGTGGAGGCACCGCATCGCCCACCGGGACCGGTGCTGGTTCCAGCTTGAAGGCCGGCTCCAGCGTCCTCCTCGGATCAGTCATGGTTCTTTCCGGCCTCGCCAGCCAGCTGCTATAATCGTCCAATCCAGAGCGGATTTTCACGTGCCTGCGCCCGTTATGTGCAGTGATCTTCGTGTTATCTTAGCAAATGTGGTTTATTCTAGCGCCTCGCCCCACGCGTCATGTTGGCATCAGGTGGACCCTGACCCTGAACATCATGGCACGTCACCTGTCAGGGCATCAAATACCACCGAGTTCCGGATACAACCACCATTTTCGCTATAGTGCATGGGAAAGCTGGATCAAACACGCCAGGTTCATGGAATCGAGTTCGGATATTTTGCAGTGCAAATCCCAGTATACCAATAGACTTATTTTCCTTGTGGTTCTCTTGATTGTCTTTAAACATATAGGTTTGCATATGTTCCGCACACAGAATAAAGGGGGATGTTAGAATAGACGTGTTGATGTTGTATACCAAACAATAAGAAATTATGGTTTTGATTTGAGTTTATCTATGTATTACTTTGCAGTTGGTTCCAGCAAGCTGCTTATACCTTCCTCCCTGGCTATCCTTTTATTCACCTCCCACTGGATGAAGGCCATACCTTGGAGAAGGCTGTCCGCAAGGTCGTCAAGCTTGCCCATCTTTTCAATGGCTGCTACAGCATCTTTGGCCGGCCTTTTCCCCTTAACGCCTCCGGGCTTCTTGTCCCATTTGTCCAAATACGCCTTCACAAGTGCCTCTACATCTGGAGAATCCACCCCAACCCTGTCGCCTATGGCCAGCCAATTGCGAACCAGGTCTATCTTGGCTCCTTTATTAAGAGCCTTTGCAAGTTTAGCATTCCGTGTCTTCGTCTTCACCATTGATGCTGGACTAGACTCCCCTGTTTCCGCTTCCTCCAAAGCAGCAGTGGTAACTTCTTCACCCTCCAACCAGAACGGTCCTACTTTGCCAGGAGCAATTGGGACCACAATTCCGTTCCAGGCACCTTCTTCCCGGAGAGTGAGTAGAATAGCGTAAATCATGCTTTCCAGCATGTTAACTCTTACTGTCCACTCAAGGATCTTTGGGGAGCCCATGGACCGAAAGCGTTGCCGTTCAATGAGGATGTGGGTTGGATTATGGGGCAGGAGAGTCTTGCGGAGAAGCTTGAATGCGGCGGCAGAGAGGACAGGCGGTTCGAAAGATTCCTTTTCTACTTTTGAAGCCAGTTCGCTTTTGTCTTTGCTCGGTACTGGAGCTGATGATACTGCAATGCGTTTCCATGCCACTAGTTTGGGTATAGAGGAATCCGTTGGAACATCGAGGACGCAATAGGCCAGATTGCGAATTCCCATATCTATACTCAAGATCCTCATCGGCTGTCTCTTCGCCCCTGACTTCCCCGCCAGCTTTGGCCCTGGTAAGAGAGGAATCTCATCTTGTAATCGCTGGCTGAGAGCGGCCTTCACGCCAGAAGTTGATACGCCGCATTTAAACGCGAGTTGTTTGAGTGCCGCCCCTTTAAGGGTAGAGAGAAGTTGGAGGGCCATCCATTATCCGGGGTTTGGTGGGATCCGGCGGGGTTTTGAGGGTCCAGATGGGGTACGAATTGAGTTATGGTTCGCGACAGTGTACTAACAATTTACTGGTATTTGGACGCGACGAGGCTGATGATGTAAGTCGGGATTTGCTTACTAAATCTGCGAATCGATGCCAGCCTCGGCCCAGATCCATCCCTCTAGCCAAACTAATTGGTAATCTCGTGGCAACAAAACACCGGCTTGTGGTATAATCATTTCCTATTTCTTTAAAGTTCTGCTGCATGCATTTATAAAAGCTGCAAACAATTGGTGTTGTTTAGCCGTTATCCGCAGGTCGAGACCTAGCTTCATGTCAAATCAATTCTGCGGCCCCACGCTACCTTGAACCAGTCCCCGCGCCATCTAACGCCATCTCAAGTTATAAATCAACCACAGCACCCCGCCTTGTGGTGCTACCACCCATGAACGCCTTCACCATTCTTTCTCGCGCAGCTCCCATTCGAGCTTCTAGCTCTGCACAAACAAACTCCAGACTCGTTTCTGTTTCTCGACACTTTTCCAGCACAACCAGAATAATGGCTCCAGTCGTGAAGGAATGTGACTTCTTGGTCATTGGAGGTGGAAGTGGTGGATTAGCTTGCGCCAGGAGGGCGAGCGGCATGTATGGTGTCAAGACGATTGCCGTTGAGGCCAAGAGACTCGGTGGAACGTGTGTGAACGTTGGGTATGCCTCTGTTCTACGTCCGTTGCTCAAGAATCGTGCTAACATCATCGTAGATGCGTTCCCAAGAAAGTTACCTGGAACGCTGCCGCCATTGCAGAGACCATCCACGAAGCAAAGGCATACGGGTTCAATGTGGAGGAGACAGCCCCGTTCAACTGGCCGCTTTTCAAGACGAAGCGCGATGCATACATCAAGAGGCTCAACGGAATATACGCACGCAACTTAGACAACGATAAGGTCGAGCATATCCATGGTTATGCTACTGTAACTGGCAAGAACGAGGCGACCGTTAAGCTCAATGACGGCACCGAGGCTACTATTCGTGCAAAGAAGATCCTTCTCGCCGTCGGTGGCCACCCAATTATACCACAAGACGTCCCCGGCGCGGAGCTCGGCACGGACAGTGACGGCTTCTTCGACATCGAAACCCAGCCCAAGAAGGTCGCCCTGGTCGGCGCTGGATATATTGCTATCGAGTTCGCCGGCATGTTCAACGCATTGGGAACGGAGACCCATTTATTCATCCGCCATGACAAGTTCCTCCGCTCTTTCGACCCCATGATACAGGATGCGATCGTGGCCGAGTACGAGCGCCTTGGTATTAAGATTCACAAGCTTTCGAAACAAAACAAGATCGAGAAGGACGATAAGACTGGCCAACTCTCGATTCACTACGAGGATTCGGAGGGCGCGGGCGTGCTGGAGAACGTCGACTCGCTCATCTGGGCTATCGGTCGTGCCCCAGAAGTTAAGAGGCTTGGTCTGGATTCGGTAGGTGTCAAGCAAGACGCCAAGGGCCAAATTTACGCGGATGAGTATCAAAACACCAACGTCGAGAACATCTACTCGATTGGTGACGTTGTCGGAAAGTGGGAGCTTACACCTGTCGCCATTGCTGCTGGTCGCAGGTTAGCAGACCGTCTCTTTGGCGGCCCTCAATTCGTCAACTCCAAGTTGAACTACGAGAACATCCCATCTGTTGTCTTCGCACACCCAGAGGTCGGGTCCATTGGACTTACTGAGCCCGAGGCGATTGCCAAGTACGGCAAGGACGATATCAAGGTCTACAACACGAGCTTCACGGCTATGTACTACGCCATGATGGAGCCGGAGGACAAGGGCCCAACGAAGTACAAGCTTGTTTGCCAGGGACCTAACGAGAAGGTGGTCGGCCTGCATATTCTTGGCCTGGGTTCGGGAGAGATGTTGCAGGGATTCGGAGTTGCGATCAAGATGGGAGCAACGAAGAAGGACTTTGATAGCGTTGTGGCTATCCATCCAACAAGTGCCGAGGAACTGGTCACCTTGAAATAGGCGCCTCTCTTGTTATAATAATGTATAAATAGAATACATTATCTTCAGAACTCAAAAGGTTGATTATAACTGTCGGTGATCATCCTTGAGCTACTGAAACCTGCAGCTTCCAGCCTTGCTTTATGCCACCCCAATCCATATCTCTTGATATTACGTGCTTATTTATCAGCGCTTGCCGCCCCGGGTTTAACCAACCCTACAGAACGGGTATATAAACCACCCCTCCCCCCCACCAAATTGTTATCTTTATATACTTTCAAATTATACTGAAATAAAGCACCATGGCCCTTAAAGACCGCCTCACTACCATCGTCCGGCCACTCCAGCTCATCTGGTTATCCATTACATGTAACTCTCCCCTCCCATCCTCATCTATATCAGAATACTAATTTCCCAAATAGTTCACTACGTCGCTCTCAAAGAAGCACTTCGCAAAGATGGCCTCGCCGCACTTGCACGTCCCCAACGGATTCGAGATGCCGCCTCGGCAAACCTCTTCATCACAACCTGTAACTTCCCTGTCCTAACCCAGCCGCTATATACTAACTCCCACTCACAGCCAACGGCTTTGTCGCCTTTGAAGACACCACCTGTGTCCCCTCTCTAGTCCGCTCCGCCCGAGGCACAATCCTCGAACTGGGTCCCGGACCAGGGAACCAAATCCACCGCTACGATCCATCTCTCGTAGACTTCATCTACGCGGTTGACCCCAACCCCAAGTACAGAGATGTGATTGCTGCAAAGGTCAGGAAAGCTGATCTCGGGGATAAGTACAACTTCATCGCGTGTGGCGTTGAAAACAGCGAGCTTTTGAGAGGCGAGGGGGTTTCAGAGGGGAGTTTGGATACTGTACTTAGTATTCAGGTGCTGTGCGCGGTGGGGAATGTGGAGAGTGTGATGAGGGAGGTGTGGAAGTTGTTAAAGCCGGGGGGTAGCTTTGTGTTTTGGGAGCACGTGAAGAATAAGGATACTGTCACAGCTGTTACGCAAGGTACGTATTGGTTATTATATTATGGAAAATCTGAAGGGGCTAATATTGGAATAGCTTGTTTGAATCCTGCTTGGAGCGCGGTCGTTGGGTGCTGCATAAATCGGGATATCAAGGCGGCTATCCTCGCTGCTGGGGAGTGGGAGAACCCTGGTGACATCGAGGTGGCCGATGAGCCATATTCTGTGTTACCTAGGATTTCGGGTGTGCTTAAGAAGAAGATCTGAGCTGTGCTTGAAATAAATATAAAAAAAGTTTATGAAGTTTAAAGATAAAATTATTCATGGATTTTTTCAATTTTATTTATACTAAATAAATCAAACGGTCAATTAATCAATGAAAATACTCTAATAATGGAAATGGAGCACGTAGGAAAACAGAGAAAAATTATAGGATCACCTAGAAGAATACAACAGTGACGTTACTCAATCATAAGGTTTGCTTGATACTCATAAATTTGCTATCGTCAACAATCATACTCATCATCCCACCCATCATTGAAAGCACCCATATCCCTCTGCGTGCTCACCCACTCCTCACTCGCCAGCCCATCCCTCTTTGCCTTCTTCAATGCCTTGGAATCCTTATGCCAATCGCAAGCCCACTTGCAAACCGGTATCGCCGACTCTCCAAAATACCTGCAAATCAACTGATGCCGGCACATATTCGTATCCTCGCAATACTCAGCCAGATACTGCAAACTCTTCATCCTTGACTCGTAGTTCTGCTTATTTTTGTTGTTCCTGTCTCTTGCATGATCCCGGGCAATGTTGTTGATCGCCCTGTCCCTGTCTTCGCGGCTATAATACATAATACACGCGCTTGCTTTCCCGTCACGACCAGCTCGGCCGGCTTCCTGGTAATATCCCTCAAATGACTTGGGTAGCTGCCAATGCACGACAAAGCGGACATTCTCTTTGTCGATTCCCATGCCAAAGGCCGTTGTAGCCACTATCACGTCGTACCCAGGCTCATTGTTAACCCACTTTGTGAGCGTCTCGCTTCGCTCCTGTGTGCTCAGCCCAGCGTGGTATGGCCGAGCCCCTATGTCGTGAGAGCGGAGGCGAGTAGCAATACTCTCGCACTCGCTCCGCATGAGAGCGTATATAATCCCGGGCACATTGTCTATTCGTTCTCCGCGTGCCTGTAGTTCGGCGCTCCTGTCTTTGTTTTCTCGCCTTCGTACATAGACTTTCTCCAGCCACCGTAGGAAATCGTCGAATTGGTCATCCTCATCGGTCTTGAATCTGACCTCATAATGCAGGTTCTCTCGGCTTGTTGTCATAGTAAATATCTTCATACGTTCTTCTTTCAGCCCCAGGATTCGGATGACATCCTGACGCACACTGGTCGTCGCCGTAGCCGTTAAACACATGACCGGGACATCCGGAAAGCTCTCCCTAAACCATCGCAGTTCCTTGAACGCAGGTCGAAAGTCGTGGCCCCATTCAGATATGCAATGGGCCTCGTCCACGGCGATACGGGCTAGCTCTTTATGCTCGTAGACCAGGGTAAGGTGGCGCCGGATGTAATCCAAGGCACATGACTCCGGCGTGATGTACAGAAGACGAGTGAGAGGATGCCCAGTCGCTAGATCTCTGAGAATTTGCTGCTTCTCTGATTGCTTGGTGGTGCTATTTATTGCTGCTGCGTTTATTCCAGCTGCCGTCAGAGCCTCTACTTGGTTGCTCTGTGGGACGTCAGAAATTGAGGTGGAATGACCTTTAAGTTACTTACCATAAGAGACAATAATGGAGAAATAACGATAGTTACTATTGATATTAGAAGAGAACTGGCGTATTATACTCTGCTGAACTCACTGCCATGATCGATTACTGCGGGTAACTGATAGCATAGGCTCTTGCCAAACGAAGTGGCTGCCTGCAGAAATATATCTCTGCCATCAAGGGCCTCAATCACTACCTCTCGCTGGACGGGTCTATTGAAATCAGCATTTATTCAAATCCGGAGATATGATATGGAGCAGTAATGGCATACCTGAAAGCGGTCTTGCCAAACACGCGTCGGAGTGTGAAGTCAACATCAACACAAGAATTAGATCGTGACAGAGGCATTTTCCGGGCCTGTATCGAAAACTTGGTCAAGGCATGTTGATATGTCGAGAAACCTTCAATTAGAAATTTAGAGATCCCCCAAAAATACGAAATCCCATGAAGTTCCCTGGAGTGTGCAAAGAGAAAAGCCGAGGTGGTAAGCGCGACGGGACGCGATAGTGGTTATAAAATCGCATTTCCCGAGATAAGTTGATAAATAAGTCACCCAGCACGAAAGTTGATATTCAATTTGTCATAATAAGCTTTCTATTGGGATGCCGAATATTTTGCGGCAAGATTCTCAATACGTCTATTTCTTGTCTACTTGTCTACCAAGCGCCGGGTTACTGGTGTTTAACCCCAATTGCCCATTTGTACACCTTACTCTTTCCCACAGATATGTATCCTACTTTATTTACTCCTTTCTGAAAATGAATTCGTTCAACTCCTCAAATGCCTTCTGCTTATCATCATTGACGATGATCTTGTCGTGGACCCCCTCAACCTTCGAGTACTCCAACTCGGCCTTCGCCTGTTCCAGTCGCTTCTGGATGCTCTCCTCCTTCTCTGTGCCTCTGCCTCTTAATCTGGACTCGAGAGCCTCGAAGTTTGGCGGTGCGATAAACACGTATCTGGCATCGAGGGATGTGTTCTTGATCTGCTTAACGCCCTGTATACTATTGTCAGCCACAGTCGAACTCCAACCTCCCCAGCTACCCCCAAAGTAGAGAATAACGTACCTCCATCTCAATATCCAGAATAACCACCTTCCCCTCCTTGGTCAACCTCTCAATCATCTCCCTGCTAGTCCCGTATCTGTTTCCCCCGAACTTCGCATGTTCCACGAACCCCTCCTTCGAAATCAGATCCTCAAAGTCCTCCATCTTCACAAAGTAGTAGTCCTTTGCGTGCGCCTCTCCTGGCCTTGCATTGCGGGTTGTGTGTGAAATACTGGTCTCGAAGACGTTCGGGTGCGCATCCTGCAGCATCTTGTAGAGCGTGCCTTTGCCAACGCCCGAGGGGCCGGAGATGATGATTGGACGGACATCCTTGGGGAGAGTTGCTGCTGCAATAAGTCAGCTTGCGCTTTATGTTGAAGCAACTTGCGACGGTAGAGCAATGGGGGGTGCGGGGGAGGGGGAGGGGTCAGGTAGCTTACTGGGAGCCATTGTGTAGGAGCGGTGGAGTGGATGAAGACTTCTGGGGAAACGATTTATTCGAATGGTTCGCAGAGTGCGACCGAGGAGCATAGAGAGAGAAGGGGTGGGAATAGTATAGCCCGAGAACTGATTGTTCGTTCCGTGCCTTCAATCCCAAAAATGTTGATCGACCTGGCTGGGTTGAGGGAGCCTTGGAATTTAGGCACGAAGTTGTTCTCACTTTCGACGTTGGAGCCCAGCATGACAAGAGGGAATCTTTCATTCACACAATATTACTCAATTCAAAGGTTGGATATCAATACATGGTTTACTCAAAAATCTCTGCAATGGAAATAATATTATTTGGTTTATAAGGTGTGAAATGCCCGTCTGGACGTAATGACTATGCAAATCTTCCGACGCCGATACCAACACCACCCCGAACTCCATAGTTAAAACAAACAATACGCCATCATATCTTATAAGCTCCCCTAAAAACCATGCTGCATCTAAAATGCTCCACTGTTGCGGCTGTACACAGATGCGGTGTAGGCTGGGTGTTGGCGTGCTGGTGGCGGCACCTGAAGGTGGTTGATAGGTTCGCAACGGTCTTCCCACTCTTTGAACTGCTCGGTGTTGGTGGGAACTGGTCTCGAGATGAGCGACGAGCGGATTGGGTTGTTGAACTTGAAGTTGCCAAGTTTGAATTTTGACTGGCGGTTCTCATTCTCCTTGGTGTACTGGGGAAGCTCGAACGACCTGGGCCCAGTTGAGTTGCTGCGAACCGACTTTGGTAGGTCATCGAGCAGGACTTTGGCGCCATGGGCTCTGATTTGGCGGGATGTAATACCCTTCTTGCGAATGCGGAAGGCGTAATGAGCAATGAAGTTGATGACTCCAAAGACAAGACCGAGAATGCCTCCAGCAACGACCACACTCCAGAATGACATGCCAATAGCTTCTTGCGAAGTTGCAGGCTTGTTGAGGTTGCCAAGCAGATTGCATCCCAGAATGGTCATAGACAAAGCCAATGTGATAAGACCTGACTCTTCGCTGAACAAAGGCCAGTTTCTTGAGAACCAACCTTTGAAGAGACAAAGCTCTGAAAGGATCAAAAATATGCTGATCGTGCTCGTAGCAAAGTGGGTGACGCCATCGAAGAAAAAGAAGTTTGATGTCTGGACGGTCCTGACGAGCATGATCCAGCTACCGGCAATAATAAGACCCAATGTGATAATGTTGAGGACTCGGATGATGTTGAGAATGACATAGCCGGCGCCAGTCTTCTTGAAGTTTTTGAACAGGGAAAGGATGTTGAACATTTTGGCGGATGTTTGAATGAAAACCGAGAAACTGAGAGACAATTAGCGACTGAAATGAGAACTTCTCAAAGCACTTACTGTTATATTTTGTGGATGGGCTGGTAGGTTTTGGTAGAGAGTTGTGGCTGCCGGCAGCTATTGATTGGTATCGTTGGGATGAAGTAAACGGTCTGATTGATATCGAGGGAATGAATCAAGTAGCTGGTGATTCGAAGCAATGAGTTGGCAAAAGAGATATCGTTTGGTATATATAGTAGAAAAAAGAACGGTTCTGAAGTGGAAAATGGGGTAATATATCAAATATACCGGTGCTGAAGCGAAGAAGGGGGCTGATTGACACAGTCGTTATTGTCCCCTGAATCGAAATGGACAATAGAGCAAGACAATGAATAGAAAAACGGACAATAGGAAATCGATACTATTCAACTTCGCGAGGCAACCACGACTCTTTATTCAAAAATTAAGCCTCACCACGCGCTCTTTCAGACATCACGGCGTCAAAGACAGTCGAAGATCATTATCCTTCCTTATGACCCACGCCATTATGCTTCATCATTGCCGACAGCAACTGCCATCCAATAGTCAACATGCTACAAAAAGAACTTGCCACTCCTACCTGACGCGACTCTGAGACTCGAAACCTTTTGTTTCAATACTTGTGCTGATTGGTTGATGGAGAGATGCCAAAAGACATCGTTGTCCTACACCCTGGTCTGCCAGTCTCGGAGTGTTCAACAAGCAGGGGCGCAGAGAGGTCGCAGTGGACCACACCATGACCCCATTCATTGCCTGGAGTCATAGGAACAGGCCCACTAGTATTTCTATCCAGCGCTTACTACCGTTTCAACGCGGTATGAACGTTCACGTAGTGACTGGACGAGACTGGGATCATTTGTCGTTTCATAGTTTGTATTGGACGAGACGCAACCAAACATTTCCTATTAGGGCGTAGCCTCGGTAGCCGAGACGAGCCAGGGGCGAAGCGCCCAAAGGCCAGGAACATAGCCGCCATCACCGTGGTTTGATCCTTCATACCAGACCTATCGATAAATGGGAATACTAGCGCTTAAAGATGCCTTTTAATAGCACGCGAGATTGAACGATAACTAACAAAGGCTGACAATAGCCTCTCGGGCGCGTGGTTAAATCAGGCGCGGCGCCTTTATTCACCTATCTGCCCATAGTCGCTGTCACGCTAGCCATATTAGTCAGATCCTTAGGCAGTAACTCTCTCACCGCCTAAATAATCATCTCCGACTTCACCCCTCCCTCCTCAGCCTCACTTTCGTAGTTTCATCCCGAGCAAAGCAGTACTAGAAGCTAGCCAGGCAGGCACTTGTGTAGACCCCGTCGCAATATATCGAGTTTAATCGACATGGCTCGTGGAAACCAGCGTGATAAGGCCCGTGAGGCTAACCAGAAGAAGTTGGCTGGCCAGGTACGACCTCGCGCCGATCGCCACCGAGAAGCATAGATAGTCTATGCTTATCAAAATGATTTGAGAACAGCAGCTAATGGATATTGAATGTGCAGAAATCCGAGAACAAGATGTCCGGCTCTGAAATGGCTCGCACCAAGGAGGCCGTCGCTGCCAAGATGAGAGAGAAGCAGGCCGCAGGTAAGACAGACTGCTGAGGAGGCCCATGACTATGATACATGAAACTAACTGAGATCTTATAGCCGATGCCAAGAAGGCTGCCGATGGTGCCGCAAAGAAGTAAAAACCCCAAGATGATATTCATGAAGAGATGATGGGGGTGGCGACAAGGTTCAAAACAACTTCGGGATTCAGATAAGAGTGCGGAGAAAGGCATGGTTGCCGGCGTAGAGCCGGGTTTTGTTTTTAGACCGTGTTTTCTGGGATTGCTTATTACTCTTCAGCGATGTTTTTAACGGAAAGCGAATATTTCAAATCATTCTCGTATCGTCCCCAAATCTTACCGTACTGCTACGTCGTACGAGACTTTATGTTGTCCACGTATTATCAGTATTATTACGTTGGTGGAGGGAAATTCAGAGTGGGACACAGTGTAGTCAAGGCAAAAATCATGTATTGAAATGATAGCCACTACGTTTAACGCCAAACATGAATGCCAAAAACTTATACATTTCTCAAAAGTCTACAATTAAAGCCCACATCCAAAAATACGATCCAGCCATATATCTATCACCACATGCAAGAACGGTGCATCAAGCCTACCAAGGGCGACGCCGTGGGAACCGCACGAATTCATGTTTTCAAAACCGCGCCAATGAATTTTACACAAACGACGAACGAACGACCCCCTTAACCCATCAATGCAGCCATTGGTAGCGAGCCTGCCATGCGTTAGATCAGGAATTGTGGAGATAGTTGGAGAGAACTAACCAGACATGCCACCGACAGCACCAACTCCTTGTGCAGCGAGAGGGAAGCTGGAGACACCGCAGAAGCAAGAGCAAGCGCAAGCTCCTCCGGCACCAGCAGCACCAGTGCCAGCGGCCATACCAGTGCCAGCGGCGGCGACAGCATTAGTTGCGGCAGCAGCAGCAGCGGTAGTGGCGGCGGCAACGGCTCCGACGCTGGTAGTTCCTCCAACGATGTTGGCGGCGGTGCCAGTGCCGTTCTGGGCGATAGCCATCTGCATGAAATCGGCCTGGGACTTAGCGGCGGTGGGGTTGATAGAGAAGGTCATGCCCTTTCCGCAGTGGTTGCCCTGCTTGCAGTAGAACCCTGTTTGATATGTTAGAAACTGGATATTTGAAAGTCCTAGAAGCGACGTTTCTTACAGAGAGGAGTGGCAACAGTGACCTGCATGGCCATCATTGGTGGTGGGACGATGGTGTTGTTGGGGTTGGGCATGAAGCCGGAGTCCATGCCGCCCGCGAGCTTTACGCAAGGAGTGTTGAAAGTAGATTGTGTGACGGTGTGGTTTTGGGAGTGGAAGACGAAGACAACTGAGTCGCCAACGGCAGCGTTGACAGTGTCGGGAACGTAAACGAGACCGGCGCTACCACCAACAGCAACCTACACTTGTTAGCAGAGGACTTTGAAAGAGTGAGATAAAATGGTAGCATACGGTGTGGGTGGCGGCAGCGGCGGCTGCCGCCCCAGTAGTAACAGCAGCGTTAATAACCGAGGTTGCAGCTCCGGCACCGCTGTTGACCCATAGGATGATGATTTCTTGAACGACAGCATGCTGGTTGCCTTGCAGCTGAATCACATTTGCAAGCTGCTGTGCGTTTTGGTGCTTCTGGTCATCTTGGTTTTCCTTCTGTTGCTGGACAACTTCTACTACGTGCCCGTTTCTTGCGGCAATAGGCTCTGCGATCAACCCTCCCAAAGCAAGCGGCAGGGCAGCGAGTGCGACTGAAACGGCGGAAAACTTCATGATGACGGATAGGATATTTAGCGTAGACTGTAATAAGACAGATGCGAGTATAATAAACCGCTCAGCGGGAAAGAATAATAACTATCGAGTGTTGACTTTGGCTGGACGACGTGAAGATCGTATATAACTGAGGTGCAGCTGTTGGAATAGTATAAAGTGGCGAGAGCCTGCTCGAGAATGTAAAAAATGAGAGAGAAAATAAGACAATAACAATAAAGCGAAAGTTGGAACGCGGAAGTGATGAAGAAAGAAGGAAATGTAGGGGACGTCGAGGACTTAAATCAAGCATGAAATTGGCCTACGAATCTGATACTCCACTCCGACTGCAACCCCAGGGCTTGGAGGCTGGCGCGAAACATGGCCAGCCCATGCGCACGGCAAGCACTTCGTCCGGGCTAGGGCCTCGATGTTTACACTATACCAGGTATCGGCATATCGAACTGAGAAATGCGACGTAAAACATGGAGGCCAAAATGGACGAGGCCGGACGCCTTTGGAAAATGTGGTGATGCTCGACGCTTGGCGTCGGAGAACTGTCTCGGATCGCGTTTGAGCTCCCTCGGCGCGGGAGGCTCAAGCGCCAGGGGTACAACCTTAAACGACACCACGTCGCCCAGCATGCAACCTCACAAATATTATCGGACGAAGAGTTCTTATTGGAGATTTTAATTATCTGTGCCCTTGGGTACAGGAATCTATAATTGTGTACTCTCCATGACCTGATGTTGCCTTTCCAAATCGTGTTCACCAGTGTATTTGTTTGGCCGGAGCGAACTGCCGCCGTGCTTTCGCAGAAGAATCCGAATATTGATGTACCCTGGCCAGTCATGAAACGCTTGGATTTCGATGGCACTTCACCTTTCCGTGCGGTTGACAGAATGCAACTCCAAGCACAAGCGGGTCTTCTTTTCAATAATCCACTCTTTGGGACCTGCCATGCATGGCAAGGACTTTTACACGTATTGAGGTCAGGCCATCATTTGTCATCCCTGGCTGTCTCCAAACCCGTCCCGTCCCAGAATCGCAGTCTTTCCTAGTCGATGTGACCAATTAGGCCGCAATTAGCACCTTACTTTCCCTCATCCGCCGGCTTGACCTTCTGCTGCCCCTCATACAGGCCCGTGTAATAGCCCGCGTAATACCATGACATTAAGAGGTTCTTCAGATTTTCGTCACCAACTGCAATCGTCAGTGCTGTTTCCACCATCGTCGGACGTAACCCACCTGCTCCAATAAGATGCTGCGGTAACGGTGGCTGTGCTGAGGAAGGGCCACCGTTTGGTTTCGTAGTGCTTTGTCCATCTCCTTCGCCAAGGGAAACCTTATCGTTCACCTGAAGTTGTCATATTAATCAATTGGACTGCCAAGGGAGATTTCGACGAGATTGCCTTGCAGGGCCCCTACCTCATGCTCTTTCTGGGCTGACGAGTTTCCGTCTCCTTTCCTTACCCTCGGCCCCTCGGAGTCGTCCAATGTCATGCCGGCTTCTGTTTCCTCCGGGGCGCCACTCTCCTGCGTTATGCGTTCGGCAGCTTTCCTATAAAAGGGGATTCAGTCCCGCAAAGCAGATGAAAGTGGAATATAGTACTGACGAGTTGCTTTCTTTCTCATGATCTGCAATTGCGTCTTCAACTGTTTCGCCGCGAGCATGTAGAGAATGATAATGCTGCAATGGGTCAATATCCAAACTTCTCACGTGACAACATTGACAGACCTTATATTCTTCGAGGGCATCATTCCACGAGTCCACAAGGGCCGAGTCGTCCCAGATTTCGTTGTGTGACATTTTCAAGTTCCTGCTTTCGTAGAGGCGAACGGGTTGACGCCTATTCCCAAGCTCGTTGAAGCTCTAGGTTGCCTTGCCCATCAACTGCGTACACTTCAGTGTGCAATGCTATCTGTCGAACAGTAAGGGTATAAATTGTAAGATATCCAACACGAACTTCTCTCGGATTGTATAAACCAGAAAATAAAATCGTAATTAACAAGTAATATCCCTCTTTCGATTTAAGTTGGTTGAAGCTACCACCTGAAGACCCTCCAAACCCCAAAAGTACGCTAGCGGCCTCAACACCCGCACCCCCAGATCTTAGCGCGCGATAACAATTTGTTTTTCAAAAAGTTCAAGAGTGGGAACGAGGTCGATTCCACCGAACCTTCACAAACAAAACCACCTCGTCAATTCCACCCCGACCATTGTAAAAAATGGCACCAGAGCTCAAGTCCAAGAAGCGCAAGGGTATGGATATCTTTAATATTGTCGGAATAACGAATTGAATCTTGGGACTAACGAAAATTTAGCTGCTGCCAACGACGATGAGGTCGAGGTCGCAAAGAAGGAGAAGAAAGTGACCGTTGACACACCCGCCAAGAAGCGCAAGAGTAAGCATACAAACCGAACCTTCAATCTCTCTGAACAGTATCTAACTACCTATTTTCAGCCGCTGAGCATGGCACCCCCGAAGTCAAGAAGACCAAGGCCACCAAAGCCGCCGCCGCCGCCGACGCCCCGCCAGCCGTCGAGTCCCCGAAGGTAGAGAAGCCCACCATGAAGGCCACCAAGGCCGCCGCCGCACCCGTCGTCGCCGAGGCCACCGAGGAGAAGAAGGGCAAGAAGACCAAGGCTCCCGCTGCCGCACCAGTTGTCGCCGAGGCCGCCACCGAGGAGAAGAAGGGCAAGAAGTCCAAGGCCGCCGATAAGCCTCTCTCCGAGAACAGGAAGAAGTTGAAGGAGATGAAGGACGCCCCCGACGCCGAAGCCAACGCCCTCAAGGCCAAGAAAGCAAAGGCCTCCAAAGCCGCCTCCGCCCCCGCTGTCGAGGAAGCCGCTGAAGTCGAAGCCGAAGTCGCAGCCCAAGAAGACTCCGACATCGAGATGGACGACCAAACCGCCGCCCTCCTCCAAGGTTTCGAGAGCGGCAGCGAAGACGAAGCCGTCGCCGACGAGCCCGGCTACGCCGGCGAGCCGATCCCAGAACTCTCCAAGAAGGCAAAGAACAAGTTGGCTAAGCTCGCGGCTCAAAAATCCGTCTCCGCGGGTCCCGGCACAGTCTACCTGGGTCGCATCCCCCACGGCTTCTACGAGAATGAGATGAGGATGTACTTCAAGCAGTTCGGTGACATCACGCAGCTGCGCCTGTCGCGTAATCGCAAGACGGGGAATAGCAAGCACTACGCCTTTATCCAATTCGCGTCCGCCGACGTCGCTGAGATCGTCAGCAAGACTATGGATTCGTACCTTCTCTTCAAGCATATCTTGAAGTGCAAGGTTGTACCAGAGGAGCAGGTGCACGCGGCGATGTGGGAGGGCGCGAATAAACGCTTCAAGAAGGTACCCTGGAACAAGATGGAGGGACGCAAATTGAACGCTGGTCTTGATGAGGCCGGGTGGGAGAAGCGCAATGCGACTGAGACGAAGAGGAGAGAGGAGAAGAAGGAGAAATTAAAGGCCATCGGATATGAATTCGAAGCCCCCGCTCTCAAGTCCGCGAAGGGCGTCCCGAAGACTCCGCGTCAGAAGGTCGTGGTTGATGTTGAGCCCGAGGTTGAGGCTGCTGAGGCCGAGAAGGAGGTTGTCGAGGAGCCCAAGCCCGTCGAGGTCGTCAAAGCCGCCGAGCCAGTCAAGGAATCCAAGCGCAAAGCCGACGCCACCGAGACCGAAGAGCCAAGCAAGAAGAAGCAGAAGAAGGTCAAGGCCAAGGCCTCCACCGATAACCTGAAAGCTGCCGCCGCCACCCCCGCTGCCGTCGAGAAGCCAGCTGTTGTTGAGAAGGCTACTAGACCCAAGAGAGCTGTTGCTGAGAAGAAGGTCGTTGAGGAGCCTGCTGCTGTTGCTGCTGCGAAGCCTGCTAAGGCAAAGAAAGCCGCCGCCGCCCCTGCTGTTGTAGAGGAGAAGGTCGAGAAGGCTGAGAAGCCGGCGAAGAGGGCGAAGAAATCGAAGGCCTAGGTCTATTTGTCTTTTACTATAAGGAACTCTTGTTGTGTTGCTTCATATTGGAGATAGAGCTACAACTACAGCTACAGAATTAGGCGAATACCACATTGTTCTGCTGAAGACGAGGAATCAATTTGTATGGATGGATGGCTGATGGGAGAGAGGGTTGCTGCTGGGTGTTATTGGGTGCTTGTTTGTTTATGCAAAAGCTAGTTAGCTATTGGCGTGAGGGAATATGAATGATTTTGCCATCATATCGTGGCGTTAAACTTTGGCGTATCCCTTAATGAATTACTTCTGATTTTGGTAATAGGGTGAACGCAAATGAAGCAACTACAGGGAAAGATGAGGTCCTACAAGGTGGCTTCCTTTAGAGGCGGCGTAAATTCTTCACACAGAAACATAACACAATATCAAACCACTCCACTAAAAACTCTTAAAACCACTTCAAATATGTTTCCATTACCACGCCGCCCCTCCCAGGCGCACGCACCCCCTCCAATATGTATCAACCCGTCCCTCAAACGGACAAAGCAGTGTGTATATGTACAGCCGGCCATGAATATATGCAGTCCCCCCCCCCTCCTATTACAACCCCCATCCCCCCCCTCCACCAAACAAAAATGCATGCCAATGCAAGAATTTATCCTATCCCCCCCCCCACGCAGCCCCGTATCCACCATAGGGCCCGCGCACGTTGCACAACCTACCAAGAGAGTCCCAGCTATCTCGTCGTAATGTGATGATGCAAAAAATGCAGAAATAAAAAAGAACTAACACGCTAAGTACAAAATGAGTGAAGCCAGCTCAGCTCGGAAAGAGAGTCGAGAGCGGCTGTAAAAAGATGGTGTCTTGGGGTCTAAAAGACCGTGGCGGCGGCGGCCATGAACGCAGCTATGTAGAGGGAGAAGTGGGTGTTGAGTAAAGACGAAGCAGACGAATCTTTCGTCTGTGCCTGTGCTGCGGCGTCTGAGGAGGCGGGATTCGCTCCTGATGCCGGGGTGGGGACGGCGGACGAGCCGGCGATGGCGTTGAATCCCTGGGAGCCGGTGGTCATTGTAGCCACAGGGCCAGAGTCAGTGCCCGTTGGGCTTTGAGCGGCGGAGCCTGATGCTATAGGAGTGGGAGTGTCAGATGTGGGGGTCTCAGATGGGGATGCCCCCATTGTGCCAGTGGGAGATGCGGTCTTCGTAGCGGCCGCTGAGAAGAGTCTGTCAGAAGTTGTCCTAGTACGAGACAAAGACAAAGACTGGACAGAAGGTGGAAAGGAACTTGGGGATGGGGATTTAAGAAAATAAGGGGTGGGCCTACCTAATGACGACGTTGGTGTCTTTGGCGTAACTACAACAGACTTAGAAGCAAGCCCTGATAAATATTAGCATGGGACACATATATGTAAAAATCGTCCAACTAACCAATGCGGTTCTGGTCCAGGTCAAAGACCGCGTAGACACTTTTCAAGAATGTATCGCCCAGCACCCAACTTCCGTCCCCAGTAGCGTTGCGAGAGTAGATATTACTCGTACACATGGTCTCTGTTTCCACGCCGCCAACCTTGCCACCAACCCAGTCCTTTGACGGAATGGAATACGTGGCGCCCGAGAACGTAAACTCGGCCGGTATCGTAGTCGTGCAAGGCACAGCGTACGAGGTCCCGTCCTCACTAACATTAGCACCAGCTACGTTGGCGTAAAAGAGCATCGCATCCGCTGGGGGCATGAAGCAATAGGTCGTTCCCGTGTCGATAATCGCATTCCTGCCTTTCAGTCCGGAATCCTTCCCATTGAAGCCAGCTTCACCGACAGGAATGACCCATGAGGCCCCAGGTGCGGTAATATCAGTGTACGTGATGTCTCCGGTGTATTTGGAGGCATCCACACCGCCAAATGTAATCTCTCCGTTGTTGGCCAGGTCGGAAGCTCTGTATATGTTGACGCTGAAGATATTCTTGTCCAACAGCTTCTTCTCGATCAGAGTATCTACAAAGCCCGGAACCACTACGTTCGGAACACGGGAAAGGCCAAGGATGCCATCCATCGGGAAGTTGTTGAAGTCGTCAGAGACATTATTTGCCACACCGAACTGGACGGGCAAGCTGAATCCAGCAAGTCCAAGAGTGTCCTCGATATACTGCCCCGAGACCGTTCCGGTGCCGTATTGTAGGCTGAAAGTCGTCGTAGTCGCCTTGTATGTATCCGAATCGGCTGGACCATAGAGGTCGTGAATTTGGCAGGACGAGTTAGTGCAGGTAGACCCCATAACCCAGGTGCTTGCAGCACCGGAGTCCACGAGCATGCGTAGACGCTTGTTCTTCGATCCAACAAATACTGATGTCGTGTAGCTGAAGTCCGTCCCATCCTGGTCGATCGCGTTACTGTTCGGCGTCGTGGGCTTATCCGACTTGGAGATCACGAAGGGGTTGCCTCTTTTCATAGCATTCTTGCGAGCAAGCTGATCCGCGTAGCGGGCTACCCTCACGTCGTGAGGAACATCATCCTAGTTCAATTAGCATTGGCCTCTGGGGAGTAGTATCTTCCTGGGGTTGCATACTGTCGGGGGTGTTTGCTCGATCTTAATCTTGAAGATTCCTGGCTTCTGCGGTGCCTCGTCAAGGGTACCAGCGGGGGTTTCACGCCCCGCAAGATCCAAGCAGGTCCCGTCCTCAACGCATCTGTATTTCGGCACGAACGGAAAGAAAGCGGACACCAAGGTCGAAAAGAAGCATAGTAGAAGGAGGTTGAGAACCACCATCTTACACAACTTGGGACGAATGCAACTTCAAGTCACTATCATCGGATGTCTCCGGTGTCGATTAGGTTCTAAAAAACCTCGAGGTTGGTGGCTGTGATTGTACGAATATTCGTAGAAATAATCGTAATAATGAAGCGGCGATATGTCAAAGCAGACAGTAATTTGTGAAGCTGTTGTATAGTCGGACAAGAAGGCGTATATATATCGGGTATATCGGTATGAAGTCTGAGTGAGTCGTTCTTTCCTCCCAAGTATCACCGGTCAAGCCAGGTCAATAATATCCCTCCCCTTCCCTCTCGGAAACAGCAATTGGACGATTATTGGGGACCCATGTGATCCGGACAGGCGCGTCGATGACAGTGCTGTCGTCGACAAAGTCTCTTTATATCTGAACAAACGGTGGTATCGGTATGGGCGAGTAGCTTGGAATGGAAATGGAAACTGGTATATATGAATCAATGGCGGAAATTGAATGGAAAGCACGGAAAACGAAAGATGCAGGCTAAGACAGGTTGTTCAAGATCTAGGAATCGGATTCGAAAGGGAACAGGTCGAGAGGAAGAACAGGAAAGCCGACTATGTACTCTATAGAGCGAAGGATCGGAAGAGAGAGAGATGGAGATAGAGGAGAAGTCGGTGACGTGGAGACAGAGTGGGATCTTGAATACAGGGAGGGGGAGGGAAGGTGCAGGGTGGGCAGAGGTAGGAGGTTATGGGGATGTTTCCTGGCGCGCGCGCGCAGAAAGCGGCAACCATCAGTGGTGGTTGCCAAGTTTCCAAAGCGTCCGAAGACCATCGTAGTGGGAAATGTGGAGGTTGTGGAGGGGGAGCTGCAGGTACGCTAACACTAAATCAGATCCCTGGAGGACGCTCTCTAGTTTCCCGAGATTCTTGATCGGCGGCAGGCAGGAAAAACACATGGTCGTAGAGATTTTTGTGTGTGGCGGCGATGGTTTAGGGGCAGGTTGAGGGTGGGTGAGACATGATTGTTTACTGTACAGACATAGTGTTTACATATGCATATGCGGCCTCGAAACACACTTCTCTACGCAGAAATGGGGGCAAGGGAAAAGACAGAAAAGACAGAAAAGACAGGAAAAAACCGCAAGGTCCACAAGAGGAAAACGCAGGTCGTCGTTCTCGGCGGAATACTAATAATACCACAGATGCGCTCTTCCGGAGTAGTATGATAGCCCGACGGCTAAAAGACACCAGCACCAGCAGCCACCAGTCCAAGATTTAGAATTCTGACCAAGTACCCTCTCACCCTTCTCCCCGCCAAAAGCTACATCCCACCCCATCGCACCCCCCGGCGGCTACACTCAGTGCGTCCTTAGCGTTCTCAGCGTCCTCTTCCCACTTGCCCCATGCATACCCTCCCCTGTCGCTCCCCTCCACCATCTCCCTCCTCATCCACCCAAAAACGGACCAACTCGGATCCCAACCACTGCTGATCCTCGCTGATCCCACTCCGCTTCCGACGAACTGCCAAGAACGCAGATTGGACACCACTCCGGGGCTCGTCCACTCACAGACGGCCGTGGTGACATTGGGAGCGCTCCTTATCTCTTGCGGCTTTTGCGGGCTTGCAGGATGGAGAACCCCTGATGGGAAGGCCGAGTCTAAGGCTACGGATGGGGGAGTGGCATGTGTTTGTGTGTGGTGAGTGATGTCAGTCGCGGGCAGGAGATATACTCGGCAAGAGAGGGATATTATGGGCGGCAGTCAAGATGGGTCGAAGCGGTGGGGACAGCAGCAGCAGAGGCGGGCTGGCTGGGCTGGATGGGTTATGTTATCCGCGCTAACTCTTTCTTCTACAGTACTGACTGCCAAAGTTGAGGCTGGGAAGGGATGGAGTAGTGGACATCCTTATTTCGTTTCTTAGACAAGCAGGATGCGAGTTTTTCTGCCGCTGGTGGCGCTGCTGCAGCACATGAAGCATGAGTTGATGCAGGAATGGACGCCCGATACGACGCTGCTGGTGTTCTGGTGGTGTTCTGTTGGTGGGATGCGATACGGATCAGAGTACCGTCGTGCCCGTACGTACGTACAGTACTCTTCTCTAATGTCTGTGCATACAAAACTTCAAGAAAGTCCGTAAGAGGTGGGTACTATCCGTAGCGAACAAACCCACGTCCGCATGCACGTCCACTCCCCATTCCTGTTTCCTGTTTCTCCTCGCTCCTGGCAGCCGCTCAAATCGCGGTGAGTGGACTGGTGAGTGGACATTGACATGGTCCAGGCGTCTCCGCCCGCTCGCTCGAGCCAAAATCCGCCACCAACTCACTTAAACGAACAAACGACCAAAAAAGGGGGGCGGGGAAAAGGACTGGCATGTTTCATGTTTCAGCCGCTAAGACCACTTCTTGGTTTTGTGGCCGATGCAGCGGCGTGTTGTTTTAGAGTAACGACGGGACAGAGATATGGAGATGGGCTGGGCCGAGTGTTTCCGATTTCCAA
Organism: Pseudogymnoascus sp. 05NY08; assembly: GCA_001662605.1. Lineage (NCBI taxonomy): Eukaryota > Fungi > Ascomycota > Leotiomycetes > Thelebolales > Thelebolaceae > Pseudogymnoascus > Pseudogymnoascus sp. 05NY08. Next base: position 94,876 of record KV458858.1, read on the forward strand.
GATGAGGATGCTTGTAACGAGACACGGATTAGGAGACTTTGGGCTGGCTGGGTTGAGTTTTTTTGATCTGATAATGGGTTAAGTAATGGCCAAGTATGGGGTCCATGGCGCAGTAGCTTCGTTCTGTTAACTTGATAGTTGAATGTGTTTCATGTTTTCATGGTTTTGCTTTTATTGAACATGGTTGATATTGGTGATGGTAGGAATTATATAATTTGGTATTTTCCTGATGGGGAATCTATAACAGGCAGCGCTTCATTCCCGATGGCACTCGGTGTTCATTGAGAGGGTTGGATTTCTTCATATAACTTCGTAGACGGCCATTAGAGCCGACAACTAACTTCCTCAAGGGTACGAGTCCCGACCCTCAAACTCCCCAATAGCTATCAAACTCTTCGTCGCAAACACCTGCAACGCCGACCCCTTCGGCTCCCGCGCCCTGAAATCGCTCAACTCGATCAAATACTGATACCTCACATCATCCACCTCCTCACTAGTCGGAAACCCCAAAACCTCCTGCAAAAACCTCCACAACGTCAAATTCTTCAACCCCAACAACATCGCATAGTCCAACACCTCCGCCCCGATATGGGCCTGCATCTTCTGACTGAAGCGCGGGTCCGGGTGCGCCTGCTGTAGTATCATCCACGCCAGGAACGACCACCCAGACGTGTCGCTCGTGTGGTGCTGGCACCACTTCTGCATCATATTTGACAGCCGCCCATTCATTTCCCAACTCGTCTTATGATCCAACCCCGGCCGCTCCGCGACCAACCAGCGAAAATAATCCCACGCGTAGTAATTCCTAGGATGGTGCTCGGCGGAAATCAGAACCACCTCTTCAATCTCAAACGACGCCCATTTGGAATCCAGTAGTCCCTCTAGCTTGTGGAAATTCTTGATCAGCCATCTCCGGTGCGCCCATAGCGTGGGAGACTTGTTGTGACGCTTTAGTCGAGAGGTCACTAGGAACTTGCTGAACCACAACTCCTCCTCCAACCTCCTGAGCTGCTCCGGCTGAGAGCGCGCGCGGTAGGGTAGACCGAGACAGATCCGCTTCCGCGCATTAACCGCAGTGACATGCTCAGGGTCGAAGATTAGGATGATGGCAGTGCAGTCGAGGAGGAGGTCCGCGTACTCAGCCAGGTTGTCCACGTGCTCGAAGAAGAGACGGCGTGCGGCGATGAAGGCTTTGGCGAGGACGGGTTTGGGGATGCCGAGGGTGTTGTTGACGATCTCGGCGAGGCGGTTGGGGGATACCATGAATCTCGCGTCGGGGAGGATTTCAATGGCTAGTGGACCGGCTGATATCCTCGTGTTGAGGAGGCCTACTAGCGCCTCATATTCTAGAGAGAATCCAGGTGCCTCGCCGTCGGCCATGTTTTTGGGCCTATCGGCAACAGGGCCTATTTGGAACCTGCTTTTCCGATTTTAGGGCTGCAGAGTAGTGCTCTAGATTTTTGATGTCTAGAGGCTTATTTTTAGACAGAACCGTTATATCATGTCTTGTCTCGGGGCACACAACTTTAAAAGCTTTGTGGTGCCGAAATAAATACTGAAACACCATTAGCCCCGACTATGATTTGTATATTTCACAAGACAACAAACAGATATTAGCAAGACAAAAATATCTCTCTGTCTCAGTCTGAAAACCGCGTATCACAAAAAAAAACTGCGTTGAAACAAAGTGATGGTCGTTCCGGAAACGAAACAGTCCAGCCAGCTCGCTATCAAACAATTATGAGACGCATGATCCATGCCTCAGGCCAACATATAAAAAAGTAACGAGGCTCCCCCGCCGCCGCGCACACGAGACATGTCATCACAGCTTCATGGCAAGCTACTAGAACAGGGGCATTAACTACCCCCAGGATCCTACCAACACACCCCAAGTGACATTCCTCGAGGGGTCTCCCGAATTAAATATGCCATCCCTACTTGTCACCGTCTTCATCCTGCAGCTGGCTATTCACCTCGTGAACACCGTTGGTGCGTCTGCGGTTAATACTCTGGTAAGACAATATCGTCCCCCGGCCACCAAACGCACGAGAGTTAACTTGGGTATAGCTATGGAACTTGTATAACAGCCTCCCTACACCGACATCCAAGGCCTTCAAAGAGCAAAAGAAACTCCAGGCGGAATACCTAGCGATCCGAAAAGAACTCAACTCCATAAGCGCACAAGACCAGTTCGCCAAATGGGCCAAGCTCAGCAGAACCCACGACAAAAAACTCGAGACCCTCGAAAAGAAGAGTACGCCCTCCCCCTACCCTCCCCCCTTCCTCTCACAAGAGCCTCCCCAGCTAACCCCTCCCCCCAGAAGCCTCCCTCGACAGCCACAAAACCAAATTCACCAGCACCGTCTCCGCCCTCCGCTGGCTCGGCACCAACGGCCTGCGCATGCTAATCCAGTTCTGGTACGCCAAACAGCCCATGTTCTGGCTTCCGCACGGCCGCGTCCCGTATTATGGGGAGTGGCTGCTGTCGTGTCCGCGTGCGCCGCTGGGGTCGATTAGTATACAGGTGTGGGGGATGGCGTGCGCGAGTGTGATATTGCTTGTTAGTGATGCGGTGGTGGCGGTGGTGGGGTTGGTTATGGTGTGCAAGACTGGGGCGGGGAAGGGGGAGGAGAAGAAGAAGATGGGGGTGCCGATGAAGACTGGAGGGGGGGAGAAGGCCGGCGTGCCGGCGAGCACGGAGAAAAAGGAGTTATAGATTGTACAATAGGGTATTGCATTGCATAATAGCTTAATATGAACTAATGGCCTATTGACTAAGTTTTCTTGGGGGTTGGGATTTGTCTCTCATCAATAAAGACGCAAAGGATGTCTTGGCTTGTTCAGCTCGACCTTGCAACACGAGTGAGATGACTCTTGGCAGAGTACTTGGGGCTCGTTCTGGGCATTCTTTTTGACTGTGAGAAACCACTGAAGGGGTCACCAAAGCTTCGAAAGTGCCACTGGGGTGGGGGAGGGGACCTGAATAGATCGGGGGAAACCAAGGAAAATATAGCTATGCAAATGCTTGTTTAGCTAGTAGTTTGCATATAAACACAGATATACTCAGGAAACCTTATATGTAATACGCGTTGTAGTACACTTGGCAGTCCTTGGGTTGACACTTGGCCAAATATTCGTAAAATGATGTTGAAAGAGGAACAAAGGAAGTTTGCGAGCTTGGGATAACAAAAGATCGTGCTGGCCGCTAGTCCCCGTTGGATTGACCGCTCGGCCCAAAGGGGTCGTTCTGCCGCCGGTCCATCTGGCATCAGCGAAATAGTAAGCGTATGCGCCCACGGCTCATGTTGGCTTTTGGGAACACGGTTTCGCGCACGATATAGGTATTGAACTTGCTTTAGCAAAGTAATACCGCAAAGATGGTATCATGGGGGACGTAAGTATACTATCATCCCACACAAATGAACAGCCTAGCTAACGTCAAGAAGCATCAAGTCGGTCCTTATGTTCTTTGGGCCTATGCTCCTACCCAAGGCTATCGGATACTACCGATCATTCCGAGAAAACGCAAAGAAACCAGGGCGGCCGATTCGACCTGTGCCCCCAGCTGTGTCTAGAGCGCTGGGCATACTCTTCATCATAGCTGTCATCCTACTCATCGCGACACTACCAATGTTCTTAGAGGAGAACATCTTCACAAAGACACAATCCCGCATACAGATACCCGTGGACGTACTATTCACACGCCTCACCGCCATCCGACCAAATGGGCTGACCGAACTGGACCTCCGGCTGCGCGAGAAACTCGTTTCCCTCGAATCGAAACTGCTCTACCTCAAATTCGGTCCCGATGCCATCGGCAACTGCCTATTCTGCAAAGCGGACGATCGCAGAAGCTACTACTACTACACCATGTCCTCCGTGCTGACGCCGCATGTCTTCAACCTTGCTGTACTAGCAGCCGCTACCTCGGGGATGTTTGTTGGGGAGGAGGGCACAATGTGGAGGCGATTTGCTACTATTTGCTCAGTCATTATCGCTGTGGTGGATATGTCCTACCTTTCCGAGTACGATCACAAGTCGAACGCGAAGGCGACACGTTTGGAAGACTTGGATATGTTCTTCTGGAGAACCCACACATACCGCTACGTTGTCCTTGCCGGCCTCGACGGCCTGATAGGCTGGCTGCTATACCTCTCCTCCACGAACCGGGCATTCGTCATCCCCGTCTCCCCAGCCGAGCGCCTCGAGACCGCGACAAAAGTTCTGGACTCCGCGAGGTCCAAGATGAGTGCCGCAGCTGTGTTGTTGAACACCGTTAACAGGGACGAGGGCCTGCGCGGAAAGGCCGACGGGTACTGGATGAATGAGACCAGGGTGATGAGCGAGATTATGGGGGAGAGGGAGGTGGTTGACAGTGTGAATAACACGCTGCAGAGTCGAGTCAATATGGCGGCGATAACGTCGGATGCTGATTCTTATACGAAGAATATGATGGGTAGCTTTCAGTCTATGGAAGCAGCGGCTTAGAATTCTCGCCGATATAGAGGCTTGTTTTGATAACTACTTTTGAATGAATATATGTATTTCTACACTACACATATAAGATGCAAAATGAATTGTGCTTGGTCGATTGAATCGTGGGCATATACTGTGTCTAAAGTGTCCAAAAACAGTTTAGCGTGGATTTCACTAGCGCGACGCACGGCAATATATTTCCCAATGTTTTCCATTTGACCTTTCTCTTTCCCAAACATCGTTACAACTAGCAAGCCTGCTCCAACTATGCTCCCACGTAGAAGCTGTGTCCCTTTTCATTCTACAATGGTTGCACTCGGCCATTGAGCTTTACATGAGCACTTCCAGCTTCTGTCTGCAAGATCACACTCTACTCAGTACTGCCTCGTTCCGCCCGCAATTCATGTCAAGGGACACATCTTCTACATGGAACGCATAGTTGAAGAAGCCGCGTCGTAACAATGCCCTTTCTTTTGTCCATACATACCATATTTGCAGTCCAACATACCCATGAGTTGGCCCTCCCGAGATCCGTCTCGGGACCGAGGACTCACTATCCTTGGTTTTCAATGGCCTAATTACATTCCCGGATATGCTAGAGCGATTTCTTCGCCTTTTATAATCCTGCCTCTTGCCCGGCGAAAGCCAAGATGGACGTGCTGCGGGTTCGCTTAGTGCGTATATCTCTTTGAGCTCTTCAAAGAATTTTCTGAAGGCAATTTATGTCCATATAAAATATAAAATACTCTACACATGACTTCTGTATCTGTCTTGATTTCCCTTGTGTGCAATGTCAATCGAACCCTTCATATATCCTATGATCTTCGCAGCGAATGCATGGAGCCCATCGTTACGCAGCCGAAGTCGTCGTCGAGGCGAAAAAGTGCAAAAAATCAGAACCCCTTGCGAAGAAGAAGCTCTCAGGTCATTGGAGAAACGGCGAATCGAACGCCGGACCTCATCTATGCGAAAGACGCGTTATACCACTAAACCATATCCCCTTTTGATTGGCGGAGACCTGTCGGTTGCTGTAGTCATGCTTGGGTCGGACGACTGCTGCCCAAAACGAGGCTGGATGAGCCGGATTAGGGGTAGGCTGGAGACTCACGATGTCAATAGCTGTAGTAATATATGGCCTTGTTGTCTTTTAATGCAGTGGGGGTATCCCATCAGCAGCGCCGTTCCGGTTTCTCTCTCGTGTTCAGGCTGTTGGAGTCTTTCTCTTGCCCCCACATACTCGGATACGAAGCATAAAATCAAGGTTGGGATATCTTCATATTTTTATTTCGCCCACTTCACTAAATGGTTCTCTATCTTTCTCTATCTCATCCACATATTCTTTATACATGTCATCAAGCGTCCGTCAAGCGTCCGTCACCCTCTTTCCAAAGTCTCTATATCCAAGGGCATATCCAAAACTCCTCATATATAGCCATAAATGCGGCCGAATCCCAAAAACTCCTACTGAGCACGCCAGCTCGTTTGTTCAACCTGACAAGTATCCAATTTGCGAAATATACAGATACGAGTACCCTGTCAGTACTCAATTGCTTCGATAGTCCCGTATTTCGAGAGTTGGGATGTATTCTTTCGTGCACGTCCAGTGCTACTGGAATGCCGTTGTTTTTTATCACACTTCACAGCTTCTATACACCCCATTCACGCTTTGCAGCCATCCACGAAGGTATTCTGCGGCCAGTTATAGGTCGTTTTCTCCCTATTCCATGTTAGTAATCTAGACCAGACCTGAAAGGACTCAAAAAGCTCAAAATTTACCACAACGTTAAATTCGGATTGGCATACGCCTCCGGATGATTCTTGATATAATCCGTTGTAGGATACCCGACCGGATCGCATGTCACGCTCTTCTCTTTCGGATCTTGATAGATACGGATATAATCAAACCGCATAGTCGCCGGCATCAGCTTCGCCAGATCAGCCAGGAAGACTTGAGCAAACGAGTTACTCATCCCGAAATTCATGATCATTGCCATAGGCTCCTCGGGGATAATGCGTTGTCCGATATTCCCGTTCGGTCTCAGCGCGCGCGGGTCAATCTTCCAGGTATACTCGTCGCCAACGAACCAGACGAGGTCCCCCTTGGCACCGGGCTTGTATTCGAAGCCATACGTCTGGTACGCATTGCCGTCATACCATTTATTGTTGAGGTATGTGACGGCGGAGAAAGCCTCCTGATAGGGACCACCGCGGTAAGTGTTCATCTCCGTCACTTTCTGGTCGTAGAGCTCGATAAAGTTGTAGTCAGGCTGATACCAGATATCAAATGGAGCAAGTTGGAAGGACTGCGATGCAGTGCCTGTGTAGCTGCTGGTAACGGCGGGATCGAGGAAGTCCACGGAGGCTTCGATACAGTCGATCTCGGGAGCTGAGCGTGATTTTCCGGGCGAGGGGTGGTCCTCGGCTGCACATGTGCAAGCGGGAAGTCTCATGCCCGGAAGCAATGAGATACCGTCTGAAGAACTCTGATTCTTGGTGATACCAACATCACACTTGTCCTCGTAGCTGTAAGGCCACAGACCGTCAGTCGTGGACAAGTATCCAGGCCTCCCTAGGTTTCCCATTGCCCAGAATCCGGGCCAGAAACCTTCAACGTCGCCTCGCCCCGGTAACGATATGCTTGCTTCCAAACGGCCGCCCTTGAAACATAATTTATTCCATGACTGCACCATACCAGATCTGTAGTTGAGGAAGTGACTTTGGAAGGCGTCGAATCGTAGATTGAGCGTGCCATTGTCCGTAGAAACTGCGTCTGGATCGTACCACTCCAAGTCCTGTGTTGCTCCATACCAGATATCCACCGCTTGGAAATAAGGATCATCACCATCGTAGAATGTGCGGCCAGATTTCTTAAATTCGTCCGAGAACACTAGTTCCAGCTTCGTTCCATCCTTTGCAGTCTTCGTCTTCACCGATTCGGGTGTGTCTGGGTCTATAAGGCCCGTCCTCATATTTTTCAATAGTGGCACTGAATCTGATAGACAATTGGGGTCCGCTTCGCATCCAGTATGGCCTGCATTCTTTTTCCTTAAGGCGACAGTTCTGCGAGCTGTTAGAATCGAAGTTATTCCACAACCCAAGGGATTCAACATACAATACCGGCCATATAATAAATAGCGACAACATTCCCAAAAGAAGAAACCCCAAGCCTCCCAGATTAACCGCGCCTCTCTTCGTCCAAATATTCCCATCCCTGTGTTCCTTCTCTTCCGGATCAGGGTTGTGCATCTCGTCGTCCAGCTCCACGTCTTCCGGAAATACCAATAACCCCGGCGTAGGCACACAATTATACTTCTCCGTCACCGTCTGCGTATTCACATTATCATCGTCCGGTCCCCCTATCCTATTATCATCAAACGGCGAAGCAAAAGGGCCATATCTCCCCCCATCCGAGCTCGTACTCGTCCGTCGCGACGACTGTCTTGAGTAGGGGTCCGTTGCATTCGAGACATCGCGAAATGGGCGATAGGCCGCTGGCGCACCGCGGGGTAATAACAGCTCCGAGCTGCCGGGAATCTGCCTCCCTCCGTAAATTGGCGATGCTGCCCCGCTCGAATGAGGCGACGATGCGAATGGCTGCGGTAGGAGCTGTCGGGTTGTTATCGAGTCGGTACTGCTGTTGCTGTTGTGTGGATCTTGGGCGAGAATGTCTCCCCCGCTCCCCGAGTTGATCGTGACGTGAGGAGGTCGCCGCCTGTCCGCCAACTCGATGGGCATTGTGGCGGCTGGTGCCGCTGGCATAGAGTTATGGTGTTCAAGAGCGTCGATGGGGGTGCCAGTTGCGAGCGGTGAAGCTTTTGAGGGGAAATGGGGTGCGGTGGCGAGAAGGAGGTGTATATTCTAGATTCGCCACGATGCTTTGGGCCGTTTGTCTGCGGAATTGATATCCAAAAAGAAAGTCGTAATATGTAAAGAGAGTGCATCTGTGGTGTTGTATGCAAAACAGACGTAATGTTAGGTAGGGACGGGCTGAGAGCAGGGTTCAATGGTTCCCTCGTCAGATTCGTATCAAATTTCGAGTCCCTCCTCCTCTCCACCACTACCGCTCTAGAACAAGTTTAGCGCGGGTAGAGTGGATTGATAGATGGCCCTTCTATTTATAAAGTCACGGGAATGCGTTGGGAATGGCTGGATGGCTGTTTGGTGGACATGAAATACGAAATCAACCAGTTTCTTCCCGTGCCGCTCCTGGTGTTTCCTCTCGTTTCTCTCTCCACTCTTCCCTCCACTGTTTCCCTCTTCGGAGAACGATCGCACCATTATTTATCTACGTGGTATTTCTACTACTGCGCTCTCCCATTTGCATATTGAATAGTTCTGTGGCGATGGAGTAAATGCTAGATAATAACTACGCCATGGAACGCCCATATGAGAATTTTCTGTCTAAATTATCATCTTACGGATCTGGGTCGTCTCGATCCCAAATCGTTCGAGTACATCGATTGAATCGTCGGAATAAGAATGGTCCCTGTTACCCTTATTGTTTTCTAACTTGCTGCGGCATTAATTACAGACATTCTAACTGTATATAAAATAACAACTACCCAATTGAGAATTTTCTTATCAAAATTCTTGCACTGCCCTGACGATCGGCGGATTTATGCGCAAACAGCCAAGACTGCGCCCGATCGACCTGTAGATTGCCGAATATCCGCGGAGAATCTGAGACAAGGGGCGCCCCGCCCAATGACATCATCTGGCGATCGGGACAGAAAAGCTTGAATCGTCTGAACTCGCCGTTTTGAGTTTTTGAAACGATTCCGTTTTCATAGTTCTATTTTCATAAGTAAAAGTGGTCATGTGATGTAATTCGGTATATATTCACGATTTGTGCTTTTGAGGATGATGCAGTTGATATATTACTTTTATATACATACTAGAATATATTAATTATTAGTTGCTGCTGTATGGGTGAGCAAATATCAAGTAACTTTTTTATTACCTCCTGTCTTCTTTCTTTCTGCTATTACCCCGTGGTCTCTTTCTCTGTTTAATTCTTGATTCGTTCAATACCGTCCATCTCTGTACCACTATCCGCCTCCCCGACAACTTTTGCCGTTTCCACAGTGCTCTCACCCACAGGATAGCACGCCGAAGCCGCAAGGTTCGTCGCAGCCGCAGTAACCGCCATTTCCTCAGCAGGGTCATACCTCACATCGGTATCATCCTCTCCCTGAACCACCGGAAGGCTCTCATCGCTCTTCGTCACCACCACCCCTCGGCGCCTCCCCATCTTACCACCAACGGACGTCCAGAACCCCCAAACCTTCTTCAACCCCCTCATAGTCTTGCAGTCGCCCCTCTCAGCCTCATCACTCGTACGCGATGTTTTTCGGCTAGATCCCGGCGGAGTGTCTGACCGCGGCTCCTCAATAACCGTTGTCTCCGCTGAATTGCCGACGCGGATGGACTCAATGGAAACGGGCTTCCTATATTTCTGCTCCGGCTGCCCCGACTTCTTGATGCCAAACAACGCGCGCATGGGCCCAGTAAATGAAGCACGCTTCGGCGGCGGCATCTCATCAGGCGTGACGGGGAGACCCTCATCCCAGATCTCCTTGATGGAAGGGTCGCACACCGGCTCCATCTGGCAAGGGAAATCCGGGCCGCAGTAATGGTGCTCGCGGCCATCAATGTAGGTGCTCCCATTCCAACTCGGCGAATGCGGTTCATTCTCCACCGCCGCCCTGGCCTTCTCCGCCGCCGCAAGCTTCTTCGCAGCCACAGTCGGCGCAGGATCGAGTGCCGGAGCCGCCGCCGCCAACGCAGCCGCCGCCTCTCTCGCAGACACCTCCAACGCCGCCGCCGTCTCTCTCGCCGTCTCCGCCTCTCTAGCCGCTGCCTCCTCTCTAGCCGCCGCCTCCTCTCTAGCCGCCGCCTCCTCCCTAGCCTCCGCTGCCCGCCTCGCCGCAACCCTCGCCCTCGAAGCAGCGATCATCTCCGGCGGCGCCGCCCCAGAAGGCGTATACTCATTCGCCTCCTCCGGCAAGTCCTCCTCCACCGGATCCACGTGCTCTGGCCCGGCTCTCCGCCCGCCGCCCCCTCTACCCCCACCACCAAACTGCGCAAGCCTCCTTCTGCTCTCCATCCCCCACCTCGCCTGTTTCTCAGCATCAGTCTCCGCCACTCTCTCCCCCTGCGTCTCCCGCAGAATCCGCTCGTTCCTTAGCCTATCCTCCTCTATCCTCTCCAACTCCAGCTCTCTCACCCTCTTCTCCGCAGTCCACTTCATATATGCCGGGTAGGGGGTATTCCGCATCGCCTTCTCGATCTCGGGATCTACCCCTATAGTTCCATCACTATTCCTCCGCTCCCCCACCCCCGCCGAAGGGAGTTGCCAGTCCCCCATAAGCCTCCTTCCATTCACCAAATGCCCATCGTCCAGTCTGCGCGGCCCCTTTGGCTTACGCGGCGGCTCCAACCCCGTCGCGGTTTTCACATCCTCTTTCCCCTCCTCGCTCCCCTCCCCCTCCTTCTCACCCCCGTTCGACCGCTTCCCCATCAACCAATTCCTCGCCGTCGTCCCAAGCTTCTTATCCTCATGGATAGTAGCAAGCGGCGTCCCTGTCCCGCCCCTGAACGACGCAGCGGGAGGCGGCGTCACCTCCTCAATCGGGTCACGGGCTGTGATATCCGGAGCAGGGACGGGAGAGGTGGACTCGGTTGGGGGCGTGGGGAGGGCCTCGAAGGGGGTGGAGAGCGTGGGGATGTTGGAGGAGGAGTGTTTGCGGCTTGGGGGGCGGGGGATGGGTTCCCCGACGGTGAGTTGTTTGGGTGGGAGTTCTGTGGGGGGTTCGGCGGGGGGGGTGGTGAGGGAGAGGTTTAGGTCGTACTTCATTGTTGGGGTTGGGTGGTGGTTGGTTTGCTGTGGGTGTTGCTGTTTGTGTGCTGAAAATTTGCTTTGGAAGTCTGTGGGAGGGAAGGAGGGAAAAAGGGGAGGAGATGGGAGTGGGAAAGGGGGGGCTTTTAAGTGTGTTTGGTACATTCGTCATAGAGTTTCTTGACGTGTGAGAACTAGGTTAGTGGGATGTTGTTATGGTAATGTCGAGCCATGGCTACGCGATGGTTGGCTGCTTTTTGACAGTATGTTGAGTGTTGTTGAAATCATAGGCTCGTGGTTCCACAGCTTAGCGTTTAGATAATCTTCTGACTATGAAGGGTTCATGATGCTATGGCATGACAACTTACACAATAGCGCGTATGGAAAGTTTGGGACTGGGTTGAGGCTGCGGCTAGGCCCGCGATAGTTCCAAAAACAGGGGTGTTACGATATATAACACGCATGACATTTTAGGGCATAGTGAATCGAACTTTGGTTGAGCAGTATATAAGTAATAAGCTAAGCTACCATAGTCATATAAGTGGTTGAATAATAGCTAGTGCGAGTCAACAATATAAGTTCCAGCGCTGTCACCATCATCGATTCATGACAATCTGACGTCGACACTCATCCGACAACCCCATCTCCCCACCTCTCAAGCCAACTTCGCCAAATCCGCCGTCGCCACCGGACCACCTCTGGCGCGACTGACCGCCTCAGCACCACTAGCCTTCCACCCACTAAGTATGAGGTTGACAATGTGATCGACCCCCTTCCCCCCCTTCACCTGCGCAAAGATAGTCGGACCACCCTCCCTCATCTTCCTCGCATCCCTCTCCATGACATCCAAATCCGCCCCAATAATCTCCGCCAAATCCGTCTTATTCACCACCAACAAATCGCTCTGCGTGATCCCCGGCCCTCCCTTCCGAGGGATCTTATCCCCTCCACTCACATCAATGACGTAGACGATGAAATCCGCCAATTCCCTACTGTAGTTCGCTGCCAGATTATCCCCCCCGGACTCAATCAACAGAATGTCCGCATGGAACTCCCGCTGCAGATCCTCCAGCGCGGCGAGGTTGGCGCTGATGTCCTCGCGCACGGCGGCGTGCGGGCAGCCGCCCGTCTCGATGGCGCGGATGCGCGAGGCGGGGAGGGCCTTTTGGCGCGTCAGAAACTCGGCGTCTTCGCGTGTGAAGATGTCGTTGGTTACGGCGGCGAGGTTGTATTTCTCGCGCAGGGCGAGACAGAGGGCGAGCATGAGGGCGGTCTTGCCGGAGCCGACGGGGCTAGAGAGGGGTTAGCGGTTACGTCATCGTTGGGGTTTGGATGGGAGGGTATGATAGGGTTCTGGGCTGAGGATTTCTGGAGACAGGAGAGGCTAATGAGGTGAGTAGCATGGCTGGCAACTCTCACACTATGAGAATTGGCTGGGAAAGCTTGCCAGTCGTGCCACACAGTCCTTATCTCTTCCATGTGTTCTGCCACCCCAACCCACAAAAGGCTGATAGAGAAACATACCCTCCAATGCCAACAGTATAGGCTCTCTCGTCCCAGTTTCTGCCCTCAATAATCGGCATCTCCCTTCCCATATAGCTTCCCGGCCCATCGAGGATCTCGTGCGTGTGTCCATGATCCAGAGCGGCCTGGACGGGATCGTGGGAGTGCCCGGCACCAGCGCCTTCGTGCGAGTGAGAGTGCGACATCGCGCTTTAGCGTATGTTTGAAATGGGATCTGTTATTGAGTCGAGGATTACAGCTCTTGCGGTGTAATTTGAACGTGATAGAGGTGCGGGAAGTGCTTATCGGAATGGTGGTTGGTGATCGTTTTGGGATTTTGGAGGTCCGTCCTGGAGAACCCCACCAGCACGCCAAGCATTACCCCTCGGTTAGCGCGTTCTGAGACAGGAAGGAACGATGGGCAGTTAAGGAAGTCACGATCAACATAGTATGGAAATACGAAATACGGCGTTTAATTTACGGAAGGTGCACAGGTAGGGTGTTCATTGTCTTCATTTCTGTGTATACATGGTACAATTGCGTTCTATTCATATCCTGAAGCGTATCCCGGCCGGATGGCCAAACCCTCCTTTTCCAAGAATAAAACTGTCTATAAAAAGGTAAATGGAAATAAAAGACACAGTCAGGTAATACCGAAAGTGTTACAAAGAAGTGAAGTAAAGGTATGCTGTGCATGCTGTTGTTCGTCGCTTAGAAACAAGGCAGAAAAGCGTCTCCATGGGTGCAACATGCTCAAACATGCTCGAGTGCCTAGTGGCGACGATCTCGATGCTCATCCATTTAGTTCCAGCCGGTGCGGGCAGGCTGGATGCTGCTTCCAGTTCCCGTTGGCTTTGGGGCCTTCAGGAAGCCGGAAGAGTGGGAGTAGTGCCTCGTCGCGGTCTCGGTGGAGTTCTTGTATGGGATTGGGATCACTGGGACAGTGATAATCGTAACTGGCTCCTCCGTAGTAGCTCCGCTGGTAGGCTCAGCAGTGGTAGCTGGTGCCTCGGCAGTAGCCTCAGTTGCGGCGGCGGCGTTGGTCTTGACGGCGTCCTTTCCTGGAACAACGGCATCTGGAACAGCTGCGACAGTGCCGGTTGCTGCGGGAGGGGTGTAGGTCACGGTGACGGTGGAGAGGGCGACGGTGACGGTGACTGGTGCGGCGCAGTCACCTCCGTTGCCGGCGTTGCTGCCACCGCCGTTGGATGAACCAGTTCCTGGGCCGGCGGAGGTAGTTGGCTTGACGTGGATGGTGCGGGTTGCGGTGGTGGTGGTCTGGATGGTGGTCGTTGGCTCACCGGCGTTGCCGTTGCCATTGCCCGCTCCGCTTCCGCTGCCGTTATTAGTTCCCTTGTCATTTCCACCAACGTTGGCCTGGCCACCGCCTACGACAGGTGTGGCTTGGGCACCGCCGTTCTTGGTCATAGTCTTGGTCTGGAAGAGGTTAGATTGTGACTATACTTATGGAAGACGAATATAGCAAGAGGTGGAGTGCTAAAGAAGAGTGACATACGACATAACCAGTAATGGTGTGCTTGATGGTGGTGGTGACGACGGACTGGGTGGCTCCGGTGCCAAGGGTGTAAGTCAGAACGCTGTCGCTGGTCTGGACGGGCTTGGCGGCCTCGGTGGAGACAACAGCACCCTGGGTCTGGACGGCAGAGGCAGAGGCAATGACACTGCTGGAGATATCAGAGGCCGACGCAACGGGGCAGACGGTGGTCGTCAAGTCAACGATCTCGGTGACGGTGCGGATAGCGGTGGCACTACGGGCAGGGCAGTCGGTGACGTTCTGGGCACAGCCGATAACGGTGTGGGTAGAGGTGATCTGGACGGTCAGGGTGGTCAGGTCAACGGCGGACGAGGACTCGTTGAAGGCACGGCGGTGCTGGAAGCGCTGGGCATGTCCGTGGCTGCGGGCAGTTGCCAAGCCGGCGAAGAGAACAACGGCGAGTGTGGAGAACTGCATCTTGAATATGGTGGATTGTCTTGAAGAAATTTCTTGTGTGGTGAGGGCCTGCCTGAAACGAGAGAGCAGTCAATGCCCTGTGTATCGATCTTTCTGATGAAAATGTTTTGCTGGTCGACTGGATAGCGATATCGAGGACGAGACGTGCTTGGTTGGTCTGGGAAAAGGAGCGAAAGTCGATTTCGCTGGGTTTGATTTCTCGAAGGAATGGAGAGAAGTTGGAGGAAGAAAGCAACCAGGCTGAAGGGACTGTGCAAGAAAAGAGTGTGAAGTAACCAAGAAGATGTCAAAATATCTTGATGATGGAGGAGAAGGAAGAAGAGAAGGCGAAAGGTACAGGAGGGAGTAAGGGAAAGTAAGCAAATTGCCCTAATACTTGCGACCTGGGGGGTAGCTTGGTGGAGTCGCTGAGAGGGCCTGGACACTCGTCCAGGTTGTCGGTACAGGAGAGAGGTACTGGAGTATTGTTCACTCTATGGAAATTAAAGAACGGGGGTAACTACACCGGCATCCCACAGTATAGAAAGTACAAGCAAACAACTCCAACAACAGCAGGCAGAGCCACGCGAGTCGCCGAGCAAGAAAACAAGGAAACCCTGAAAACCTAGGGCAGGAGGGGCAGCAGGGGCAGCAGGGGCAAAAAGATGGGATGGCCCAGACACCTTGACGGGCCCTTCACCGACCAAACACATTCCAGAACGCACCGCCCTGCGGAGACCTCTGCGCTGACTGGGCCTCGAACTTCAATTAAGGATGTGTACGCCAGACCAGGTACACGCCGACCGCGCGCTGTCATTGGCGCGACGAGCGGCTGAGGGTGTTTCGCCGCCTGTCGCGGATCGGTGATCGGCACTCTCCAGGTGCGCGCTACTGCGGCGTCAGCAGGGGTCGCGAAACGTTTCCTTCGCTTGGCTTGTTTGAGGGTGGTAGTGGCGTTTATGAGCGATGCTTGTGCGTCAGGGGCCGGATGGGCCGGGGGAGGGGGAGAGGTAGATCATTTGAGGGTGAAGACATCATTAGAGGGTGAGATCATTTTAGAGGGGGAGGTTGGATTATGGAAAATGGAGTACGGAGTTGTGCAGAGTGTGCTGTACTCATGGTGTGTGCCCTCACGCTGTGAGCTCTACCAGTAATTTCTAGAACACGTACGTGGTGGAGCTGGAGTGCGTTGTTTTACTTTGCATACAGCATGTACTGTAAAATACAAGTTTATGTGTTCTGGGCTGTAGATATATGGATATGGATCTGGGAAACGAGTCTCTTATCTCCCCTTCCCACACAAAACCAACAGACTCCGCCCCTCAGCACTGTAATCTAAGCGACCCCAGCGCCAACATCAACATCAACTTCAACTTTTCACTCAAGCATCTATCTATCCCCTTTAATGGAGTACAGCTTCTATTAAACCCCGATTAACCTCATAACCCCAATGCTTGCTGGCTGCTCCCAGATTCGCAATTTAACCCCAGCCGTGCCGCCGCACACTGACCCAAGCAAATCCAGGGAAAGCCATGTTCCTCTACCCCTCCCCCTCGCCTCCCCTAACCCCTGCCCAGTTACCACGCCCCTCCCGTTTCACAAAACCACCACGGAGGCACGACACGGCATAGCACGGACTCCACACACTAATATCCATGAAACGAACCTCTCTCTGTCGTCCACGCCCCTTCCGTGGCTGCAGCGCTGTACATTACATACTCACAGTACTGTACCTATCAGTGGCGGGCTCGGCGCGCGCACATTGGACAGGAAACGAATATGTAGATGTGATGCGATGTCCTCATCACAGTGGGGGTGTCTCACCATGGTGATCTGCCGCCCGCGGATCTGATTCGAGGCTTCTTTTTGGTGACAAGGGTTTTTTTTTGTGGGTTGGCATGCTTTAAGAGGGAAAATTCGTTCATCTGGTGCATGCATGGTAAGTGCGAGACGTGGAGAGGTCTAGATTTGAGGGCAGGGCTGGGAAATTCGTTCATTCCGAACTTATCATAGGTAGCCCTATCGAGATGAGGTGGGATGATTATATGGGTTACTGTTACTGGCGGGTAAGGTATTTCATTTCTCTGCACAGCTCGGAACTATAGAGAAGCTCGCAGAAATGAGTCGCGCAGTTGGGTACAGTAACGCGGTGGCATTGTCAGCTACGCTGAGAGGAATAGACAGTATGTAGGCGAGTATAATAATATTTCCGAATGAATTATGAGTTTTGTATTGGCATTGGTCCACGACCCCGACGCCGAGTTCCCACCCCCTATTTGGCATGCCGATGACCCCTAACCCCATAAACAGTACAGTAAAAGTACAACCTCCATGCTATTCAAATGCCGTGGTATATGCGAGTAGACGTCCATCATAATGCGCCTAACCATATCAGTATCCTAACTCCATGTCCCCTATCATATATCCCCCTATCCCCTATTCAAACCCATCCCAAAACGCCGTATCAAACCCCGAATTCGCCTCCACCTCCCCCATCAACAGACTCGTTAACGTCTCACCAAAGAAATCAATCATCCTCCCATCATGATTCACCACATCCAAAAACGTCTGCTGAACCGCATTCGGTCCTGAAATGTCTGGTCCGGGCCAGCTCGCAACATCCGTCGTATGATCCTGCGGAAACGGCGGCCGTCCAACCCTCCTCTCCCCCACATCGGACTCCGACTTCGCCGCCAGCGTCTCGAGAATATAATTTGACAGCCGCTCTAGACTATACTTCGCCTTCCGGATAGTAGGCCACCATTCCCCGCCAACACTAAGCATGCTTGAGCAAGCGCGGAAGTCCTTGGAGAGACTGAAAACGGAAACAGAGGCGCGCACAGCAGCCGAGATGTAAACACAGTACATGATAGTCGCACTGGCGAGGAACATATCCTGCACCGTCCGCCAGCTGTGGCAGAGGACGCCGGAGTCGTACAGGACTTCGAAGAGGTGGAGACGCTGGGTGGCGCTGCTGTAGCAGATTTTTAGGGCTTCATCCCCGGGTAGGGCGATCGCTTGGGAGGGTTGGTGGAGGAGGCACATGGCGCCGTGGTATTGGATTTGTAGTTTTGTGGTGAGACGAATGCGCTGGTCTTCGTCGGTTGTGCCTAACACGATTGCGGTGGACTCGGCGAACCAGTTGCCTAGCTCGTTGCGGATGTGGTCTTGGGCAGTGGTGTAGTCGCGGGTGAAATCTAGGTGAGCGGGGAGGCGGTAGAATTCAGACTTGATTCGGGAGACTAGCTGTGCCATCTTGAAGGTTTGGATTGAGTAGGAGAGGGTGGCGATGTCGTCGAACTCCTCGGAGGGGATGCGACTGTTTATAAGTTGTACGTGCGCATCGGATAATTCAGGGAGCTGGGCGTCGAAGGTCTCATCTCCAAGGCCTAAGGGACGTCCCTGTATTGTGCTAATGGAGCTGTATAGGTTGTTAGTAAAGTGTTTTAACATAATTGATGCAGAGTTCCGCGCTTACCGGTCTAGCGAGTAAACGCAGAAGAACACTCGTCGGCGTAATTCGATTGCCGTGGAGCTGAAAAGACCCAAAGTACTTGCTTCCCTGTGAATCCCGAGGTCCACAGCGTATGCCATAGCAATATGCGTGAGCGTCCAGACGTCACATCCACCGGGGTCGATAAGGCTATGCACCAGGATCAACAGAATAGACTGCAGACTAGGCAAGGAGATGCTGCCGAAAACACGGCTGGACAAGTCGATGGCAGACTGGAAGAAGATTTTCGGGTTGTGGCTGTATCTCCGACTTCGAATCTGTAATGTTGCGCCATACTCAGCGCCATGAGTAGCTGGAACGCTGCAATGTGGGCGGAGATTGGGATGAGCCTTTTGCCTTCGGAAATGTAATCTTCGCCGTTATAGGAAAATGGCTGCACACTTGCAGCCCAGCCGTTATGCTGCAACGGAGCATCTGAGGGCTCTGCTATGCCCTGATATAATGCGTCCACTGTGCATCTAAAAGAAGGCCGATGGAGGAGGGGATGATTAGGATGCATGTGACTAAAGAACCTATCCAAGAGGACATTACACTCGTCGCGAGACGGTAAATCCTAGAGAACATCATTAGCCTAGTCTGATAGACGAGTAGCTTCATAAGACATACCTTACGAAGTTGCTCGTACAAAGCTTTTGTGGCCTTTTCGTTATCCGTTGTGCTTGAGGCCTTACGCAATCCCGATTCTACCTGGAGTTTCTCTCTAACACCTGATCCATCTGGCGGTGATCCTTGGGTTTGTGTATCAGTCACAGGGTCTGAGAACTTTGTGAGGAAGAGTGACGTGTAAAGTGATCCCGAGGATGACCCTATGTAGTGCATTTGGCGTGAATCGGGGTTTAGAGACAACAGGCCAAGCTGTAAAGCCACAGAACGAGCCTCTTCGCCAATTGATTCTTCTCGGAAGGACGTCAGTTCGTTCAGAGTTGATAATGTACGCTTTGTTCCCCTTAGCAGGATCTGGATCGTTACTCGTTATCAAAGACGCATTCTGCAGTCCAGCATTCTCTTGAGCGTTGCCCATGTGATGATTAGTAGACAGAATTCCCGCTGGGACACCCAATGACCCATTAGTATTCCCCAAGTTGCCGACACCCAATGATCCATTAGAATTCCCCAAGTTGCCAGGAAATTGTTCCCCTTGGCTTAGTGCAAATGGGTCATCATCGATGTTGATATGTGGTAGGTGTGTGCGTATAATGCTCTCCAACCAAGAAATACGGGCAGCAGCTTGTTCAGATGACCTCAACCATCAGTTAGATAGGTTCTGCAACTCAAGAAACATGACTGACCCTCGCATCAACCTCCTCTCTGCGTCGCGACTGTCAACATCAATGCATAGCGCATCTGCTTTAGCGCAGTTCCCACATGCTGGAATTTGACCGTCACACTACACAGGTGATATTAGTTGATTTCATTTGCAGGACTGAGTCTCAAGACTCACTTTTACACGTCTGTACCTGCACCTTTCGCAAAGCAAACCGGACCTTCTTCTGTTTCCTCTTTGCCCCATTAGCAGTGGCGGGTGCTTGTACCGACACTGGTTGAGCTGCTGTTGAAACTGGTACTGGTTGAGTTGTAGGTCCAGACGACGTGGGTAGTATAGTTCCTAACTCCGAAGTCATACTGTACGCCGAAAGAGGAGAATCATCGTCCATTCTATTCGATTTCTATCCATGAACGTATAAGTCATTTAAGGTGCGAGCTAGGATTGCGGGAAAGAATACATTTCCGCTAGCGGATTTACTATAGCCCGATTTGGGGAAAGTCGGGGAAGGGACAACGGAACTAAGGGACCATCGTCACCAGAACTAATCCTAACGACCATGCCCATGACTACTATTTGGCGAACCATCCCATGTCGATCGTACAAGCTGCAGCGCCAATATACTGTGGTGTGCCGGACCTCTTTTTTTTTTTTTTAGCAAGGCGATGACCGACAATACTGTACTATATTTTCAGTACAGGCTCTGACGATTCGCCGCTTCTACGATCTGCAAAGTTGGGGGACCCCATGTTCCGTGGAACCCAGCGAGAATCATAACTGGAATTTGGATGTCCAACTATATGGTCACAGAATTTCATAACCTTGAACTTGACGGCAGCTATCTATGATCTCACGACGATTATGTCAGGAGCCATTTAATAGCTGTATCGAATCATTGGACTAGTGTCTATTATTTATATTAATCCACCCGCTCTCATAACATATACAGCTCCTCTGGGTTCTTGACCATTAGTAAATTCCACTGCCCATCCGTGAGCCACAAGCGAAGGCTGTTGAGCCAAGCTCTATCATCAATTTCTTGGAATGGTGTCTCCTGGAGTGCCTCCTCCTTCGACCTCACTTTCATATTCGGGGTATGTGGCCTGCATAGTCAGCATATATCAATACCATAGATAGTCTTAAAGCTCACCAGTCACTTTCCCAAAGTACACGGCTGGGATTTGCCTCTACTAACGCCTGGACCAAAGGCTTCATATCTGGATAGTGTGGAGCCTGGACCGAACTCCTATACGGAGCCGAAAGTTTTATCCAAAAGCTCCCTGTCTTTAGCAAAGCAACGATATCCGCCAACCCAGGCTGCTCAAGAACCTTGACGGAAACAGGAAGCATGGTCTCTGTCTTTAGAAGGGCATGATGGTCCGTAACAACTTGCAGACCAAGAGTCGGGATGATCCTACTCAAAGGCGCCCAGTTTGCCCGTTCAATCTGCAAGAACTCAAGGAATAAACCTTTGGCACCCACTCGGTCGGCATATAGTTTCAGTACTTGGATCTGCCTTTCGACATCGGTCATTGCTTGGTAACCATAGAGATTCAATCGGATACCGCGGACGCCAGAAGCCACGAGGTTAGCGATTTCGTCATCTGATGTTTGCTCATCGATAACTGCACACCCCCAAGTCCGGTCTCGACCGAGAGCTTTGATGAAGTGTTTCAGAGACGAGCAGTCATTGCCATACGATAGCCCATGGGTGAGAACGGATTTGGCAATACCCAGGGATTGCTTGAACGCTTCGTATTCTTCAACTGTTGCTTGGGGAGGAGTAAGATGGCGGTCGGGTGAATATTTATAGATTTGAGCTGAGGAGGTTAGTCTTGCCCGGTTCTGTCGTTAGGTGATATGCTTACTGTCAAAGATGTGGTGATGCGTATCCCACCCGCCATTAGGAAAGAGTTCAACGTCAATAGAACCCATGGCGAGAAGCTAACATGGATGAATAGAGTGAGAGCAAGCAAAGTATAACACCTATGAGCCGATAATTGGGTGTGTAGTACTATCGATGACAAACGAGACCATGTGCATGAAGATGGGAAGGCAAGGACACAAAAGAGAGAGAATAGAAGAGAGCAATTGAAGAACGGAAATATGAGAGAACTGCGGAGAATGGAGTTCCTCCATCATCGGAGCGCCAGTCTCCCAGACATACTCTAGAGACACGAGGGTTGCGAGACCAAAATGCGGGGGGGTTGGTTGGCGTCGATTGTCGGATTGTTCCGCAACGGACAAGTCCACTAGCGTCAAAGACAAGACTCGCCTTCAGCGATCCTAGATCCACAAAAAATGGGAACATCGGAGAAGCAGAGTCTAAGTCGTAAGGATACCAGTTTGGTTGTTGTTTGTAGCAATCTTTAGAGAATTGGAATAGCGGGTTCGCGAGACGTCCTGTCCGGTTTGGTGTTCTCATAAAATATGTCAGTTTCTAACACTATCCTTGCTTCAACAGTTCAGGAGTGTTTCTTAGTTGCACTCCCAGTGTAATTTCCGTTGAATATAGAGAGCTTCACATTATTAAACACTCGTTACTCTCACCACAGCCTTCTTAATGGCACCACGCAACCCAGCTGTCCCTCCGGCAGTTGCTCAAATCCTTCTCGCAGGCGGAGCAGCAGGCGGCATTGAATCCATCCTCACCTATCCCACAGAATACGTGAAAACACAACAACAGTTACTCCGAAAAACAGCTGGCGTCTCAACCTCGCCACTCAAGCTGTTTATCGACATCGTGCGCACCCAAGGTTTCAAACCACTCTACGGTGGCGCGGGCGCGTTCTGTGTTTCCAATGCATCAAAAAGTGCTGTCCGGTTTTTCACATTCGACTTCACTCAACGCTATCTCCCAGTAAACCCTACAACTGGACGAACAACACCAGCTGGTAATATACTTGCCGGCTTAGCCGCAGGCATTGCTGAGAGCATAGCAGTTGTAACCCCCGGTGAAACTTTGAAGACAAAGCTAATCGACGACCGAAATCGTGTGGGCGGACCACAGTATAAGAACGCTGTATCCGGGATACGAAGCATTCTTGCCACAGAAGGAGTTCCTGGCTTCTACCGTGGAGTTGTGGCGGTAACGTTAAAACAAGCGTCCAATGCGGTGGTTAGATTTACCAGCTACAATTTTCTACTGGATCAAACCAAAGCAATGCTGGGCGACACGAGGAATGCGGCATGTTCTATGATTGCGGGTGCAGGAGCTGGGTTGATCACAGTGTACTGTACGATGCCCATGGATAATATCAAGACAAAACTGCAATCGATTGGGAGTAGGGAGAGGTATTCCGGTTCATGGGATTGCGTTAAGAAAATGGTAAGAGAGGGGGGTATATCATCACTGTGGACGGGGACAAGTCCAAGGTTGGTAAGACTTACGGTGAGTTTAATTGATCCTTAACGCGCTTGGTATTTTAAATGCTAATGGAAGACAGGTTTCTGGCGCAATCAGCTTTGCAGTCTACGAGCAGGTTCTTGTTTGGACTTCAAAGTTACCTGGTTTGGACATAGAGGAGAAGACTCCTGCACTCTCGTAGATATAGAGAGATGAGGTTAGAATTCATGATTTATTAGACAGTGCCCCAGGAATTTTAAATATTGGAATAATGGACATAAAAGAAGACATTCGCAACAGTTTTACTATTTCCAAGAAAAATTATTCTACACATTTAAACCTAGTATATAGTTCACTTCCTTAGTTTGTTGATAGTCGGTCCCATCTCATCCCCGTTCTCCAAAAACTTTCTCGTCTTCTCATCAATGTCCCACCTCTCCTCGCAAAGTTTTAAGCACTGCTCAACCAAAGTTGGTGGAATAACCACAACGCCATCAGCGTCAGCCAATATCAAATCCCCCGGATTAATGGTTAATGGCTCTTTCTGCACGGCAGAAGTGAACTGCACCGGCTCATTCAACGTCGAAGATCTAGTAAAAGAAGCTGAGCCAAGAGTTGATATGCCTTTTGCAAACAACTGTCGTTACATGTTAGCTGTGACACTTTTCGTAAGACTTGCAAACTCACAGGAAACTTTAATTCCCGGTGTTCATTGACATGTCGAAAGTTTCCGTCAATGATAACACCTTGTGCACCTAGATACTTGGCACGAGTACTCATAAGGCCCCCCCAACATGCAGAATACAAGTTCTTAGGCTGGCTCACGAAGACTACGGAATTTGGTTTTATTCCGTCCGCAAAGTGCATTGGAGGTTTGGGGGCAATCGTGTCTTTTGCGTCGACCATCTGAACCGTATAAGCCGGGCCAAATATCTTTGATGTTCCTGACTGGCGACCGGGAGACCACATTGATAAACCTGAAAGAAAACCACCGTATCTGACTCCAAGTTTTACAAGGGCGTCGCCGACCTAATTACAGTAATTAACAGGTATTCCAAGGGTATGCAGGGGGACTTACATCGCATGACGTGAACCGTTCGAGAGATTTTAATGCCTTTGATGTCGCCATGATCGATACTTTCTAGATGCTAGAAAGTGTATAGACCGATATAGTTTTTGGGCCTCTTTTTAGAACGAAAGCCAAAATAGTGAAGGGGAAGAGGAGAGTTCTTGGAAACACGATCATTTCACGGTGTCTCCGTGCTTTCACATGGCACTCTGGGCGACAGAGCGTACTAGCAGGGGTATATCCCGGTCCTAGGCCCAGTTCCGTGGGGGTGGGTGCGTCGCTCCGCATTACCTCCAAGCACTACCGGAGCGTTCCCTTAGCGTGTAAAGCGATTCCGCGTCGGACATCCGCCCGCCCTTCGAATAACGCTTGATTGGCGATTGAGCGTGAAGACGCCAAATCTCATAGCCACCCACTCACTCATGAAGGCCTTGCAATTGAACGCCGCTAAGAAAGTTGTCTAGGATGGCCGAGGTCGTGGAATTTAGAGTTTCGGAGCTGTTATCAGCCTTGGGGGCACTTCTTTCATCCTTTTCTACCTCAAATTCTCCCGAGTCTTCAATTTTGCTGAATTGGGTAGGCCATTTAACGATTGTCTCTATGTATGTGCAAATATGGCCCCCGCTTATAAACCAGCCTCAATGCCAGCAGCGCGCCTGCCAATCTTAGGAACAGCAACTACAGGCGTTCTTCGAACCTGGACGACGCTTTGCTACCGTTTCAGATGTTCATATTAAAAATACTGGCGGCGTGCCAGTGAGTAGATTTGATAAAGTAAGGTTTACAGCACAAGCTCTAAGGCCCAAACTAATTCATTATCTAGGACATACATCTTCCATACGCACATAACCAAAAGGCTCTCAAGCGCGTAAGGCGAAGAATAGACAGGCCTCTCACGCTTTCAGAAAAAATCCTCTATTCACATCTTTGCGACCCGGACACTCAAGAGATTGAACCTGGCAAGTCATTTCTAAAGCTGTACCCAGACAGAGTTGCGATCCATGACGCCAATGCGACAATGGCTCTTCTGCAGTTTATGAGTGCTGGCATAGACAAAGTCGCAATTCCGACCACTATCCATACAGACCACCTTACTATGGCCGAGAAAGGGGCACGGATAGATTTGGCAGCCGCAAAGATCAAGCATAAAGAGGTTTTCGAATTCCTAGCTTCAGCCTCTGCAAAGTATGGCATTGGGTTTTGGAAGCCAGGATCAGGGATTATTCATACCATTCTCTTTGAAAACTACACGTTGTGAGTTTACTAGAAGAACTTCTTGTGGTCAAGTACTGATGGCCTAGTCCTGGAGGGCTGCTTGTTGGAACGGACTCACATACGCCTAATGCAGCTGGGATGGCGATGCTGGGCGTTGGAGGTAATAATTCCTTCTGTATCAACGAACCACGCTAATGAGATTAGTGGGCGGATCCGACGGTGTTGATGCCATGGCTGGAATGCCATGGGAACTTCCATGTCCTAAAACGCTTGGTGTGCGTCTCACTGGCCGACTCAAAGGATGGGCGAGCTCCAAAGGTACGCATTTCCAATTAACTCACCGAGCGCAGTTGAACTTATGGCTTCTTAGACATCATCTGCAAACTCGCCGGCATGGTGTCAGTGACAGGCGGAAAGGGCAAGGTCGTCGAATTCTTTGGCCCAGGAGTTGAAACACTCGGCGCAACGGCGATGGCAACGATTGGTAACATGAGCGCAGAGATCGGCGCAACGTCTTGCCTGTTCCCCTACTCCGAAGCTATGGGCGAATACCTTGATGTGACACATCGTAGAGACATAAAACGGGCTGCTGTGCAGAACCTCAACCTCATTACACCAGATGAGGGCAGCGACCGGTACTACGATGATGTTGTCGAAATCGATCTTGACAAACTCGAACCACATATAAACGGCCCATATACACCAGATCTGTCACATCCGATGTCGACTCTTAAGGAAGCAGTTATCGAGAACAAGTGGCCGGCAAACCTCTCTGCAAGTCTTGTCGGTAGTTGTACAAACTCTTCGTATGAAGACCTAATGAAAGTCTCAAATCTGCTAAAGCAAGCCAATGAGGCGGGATTAAAGCCAAAGGTGCCATTCTTTGTCTCTACTGGAAGCGAGCAGATTAGAGCTACGGCCGAAGATGCTGGGTTTATTGATGTGATGAGAAATGCTGGTGCTACAATTCTGAGCAGTTCCTGTGGTCCTTGCGTTGGTCAGTGGAATAGACCAGATGTGCCGAAAGGGGAAGCGAACTCAATCATTTCATCATTCAACCGGAATTTTACAGGGTGAGCAGAAGTCTATCCTTGTTAGATGCCCTTGTTAGATGCCGAACTAACCTCGTGTTTAAAGTCGCCACGATGGCAACCCAGGCACGCATTCTTTCATTACCTCCCCGGAAATCGCGACAGCTTTTGCATTTTCCGGGTCCCTCGACTTTAACCCTGCTACGGATTCAATCCCCACACCTAGCGGTACACCCTTCAAATTCTCCCTCCCAACTAGCGACGAACTCCCGACCGCCTTCAATGCCGGTGTCGACCTCTATCAGCCGCCACCTTCATCAGCCGAAGCACAGAAGATCTCTGTTACAATTGATCCCAAGTCAGATCGCCTGCAAAAGCTCGAGCCGTTTGCCAAGTGGCAGCAAGACCAAGCCCTTGACCTCCCAATCCTTCTCAAAGTACAGGGCAAGTGCACAACGGACCACATCTCGCCTGCCGGACCCTGGTACGATTATCGTGGTCATCTCGACAATATCTCTAACAACATGCTTACCAGTGCCACGAACGCCTTTCTGCCTACACACCCTCCTGGTACTGCACAAAACACCTCCAACAGCACTATCGACGCTGTACCTGTTATTGCTCGCCAGTACAAGGCTGCTGGGATCAATTATTGCATCATTGGCCACAACAATTACGGCGAAGGGTCTAGTCGTGAGCATGCAGCTCTTGAACCGAGATATTTAGGTGCCGTGGCGATCATTGCGAATGGATTTGCACGCATCCATGAGACAAATTTAAAGAAGCAGGGAATGCTACCCTTGACTTTCGACGACCCAGAGACTTGGGGGAGGATCAAGAAAGATGATACAGTATCTATTCTTGGGGTCGAGCAAATCAAGCCAGGCGAGCAGCTTAAGGTTGTGATTAAGAATAAGGATGGGAGTGAGTGGGAGACTATGGTGAATCATACTATTCATAAAGGGCAAATTCCTTGGTTAATGAGCGGGTCGGCACTAAATTATATCAAGTCTCAGAAGGCAAGTTAGTTTGGGAGTAAGTATTATATTGTATAAGTGATTCAGACCAGCCTGAGTAATTTACCATCATGTGGCGAAATTTTATTTACGTGCTAGAGATAAGATTTATGATTCTTGTGAGTAATCCAAGGTTGCATGTCACAGAGCGAGGCTCAGATTTTAGGCGGTGTTTAATTTACAATATCTCAGGGCAAAAATTGTGCATTAAGATATGGATCGCTAGTTTCAACGATTGTAGCAAGACAATTACGATAAGCACAATGATGAACAATTTAATGATTTGATTGCCGCTAACATAAATTCCTTGAGTGAATGTGAGTCTGAGATGTCTGCAACTACATCATGAAGAGCGTCGGCGTCTCGTCTCTTCCCTCATACTCCTCTAAAATCTTCTTGTTTGCCCGCCTTAACGACCACTTCATCACCAAGCAAGTTGCTATGCTCAACAGCGCAAACGACATCATCAACAACATAGCCAGTAAATACCTAGTTGCATCCTGGGGTCTGAAGAAATAGGGACTCCAGATATTGCCAAGCTGTGACAGCAAATTGATGATCGCAGTCGCTGCAGCGCGCTTCTCAGGTGTCTGTCCAAGGGTAGCAGAAGCCCATGAAAAGACCATTGCGTTTGAGGAGAAGCAGCCACAAATGTACAGGAAAGAAGCAAAATAGCGTACTGGGATGTTGAGCGACGCAGCAGAAATGATGAATC
Source organism: Pseudogymnoascus sp. 05NY08 (assembly GCA_001662605.1). Taxonomy (NCBI): domain Eukaryota; kingdom Fungi; phylum Ascomycota; class Leotiomycetes; order Thelebolales; family Thelebolaceae; genus Pseudogymnoascus; species Pseudogymnoascus sp. 05NY08. Next base: position 122,814 of record KV458858.1, read on the forward strand.
CGATAGCAGCGACAGTCATTGGGACCGAAATATGGAAACCACGCTCTTGAAAGCGATCGGAAGAATATCCGAAAGCGAAACAGAAGCATGCTGCGAGGAGGTAGGGCGAAGCGGTGAGAACAAGGGTTATAGTTGTGGAGCCGAGATTGAAACCTTTCACGATCGAGGGGTAGAAGTAGTTAAACCCGTAGGCAGTGTGGTTTGCGATCAACATGATTGTCTATAGTGAGTGTTAGATTGCACAAGATTGGAATGGTAATGAGGACGAAGGGAAACTACTTACAAAAACCCAGGTGCGGTAGTCCGTGACAGCGAGCCTCAGACCGTACCAGACAGACCGACTACCTTCATCAACGGAGACGCGATCACGTCGCATGCGCTCTACCGCAACAACACGTTCCTCAGGGGTGAGAAGCCACTTCGCGCTTCCAGACGGCACCTCTGGGAAATCTGGAAGGATGAAGAGTGCAAGCACACCGACGCAGAAACTAGCCGCTCCCTCGAGAAGGAACAGCCATCGCCATCCGGAAAGCCCTCGTACACCATCTAGTCCAGCAAAGACACCAGCAGCAATAAGACCCGAGAAGGCGGTGGCAAGGATGAGACCAGAGTAGAGAACGGCTGTGCGAAGGGCAAGCTCTTTGCGGGTATACCAACAGGAGAGAAGGTAGAAAACACCCGGGAAGAAAGGGGCTTCGGCGATTCCAAGAAGGAAGCGGATGACGATAAGATGGGTGTTGTTCTGCGCAGCAGCGGTTGCTGCTGAGATGCAAGACCAGGCACAGACCCAGAATGGCAAGTAGAGAGACGGCCGCATTCGTGTCAAGATCATATTGGAGGGAAGTTGCATGATCATGTAACCAACGTTTAGGATAGAGACGGCAGTATTAAACTGATCGCCAACAAGGCCTAACTCATTCTCGAACCCGTTTAATTTTGCTTGGCTGGTTGTTTTTTAGTGTGGACTAAAAGCTAGGGCTTTGGGACTTGACTAAACTTACGAAATGATGTTTCGGTCGAGATAGTTAAACATGTACAGAACCCAGATGATTGGCATCAAAGTCATATCCATCTTTCGTACGAGGCTTTTGGAAGTACGCTGAAAGTACTCCTCGTCGACAAGTACAGATTCCTCGAGGCTTGCAGGTTTTGACCCATTCCCCAGACCCTTTGCGTACTCTCGAAGCTCTACGGCTTCTTGGTCCATCTTGGTATCCATGACTGTAATAGAACGATGATATTGGGATTTGTCCGCCTGTGTATGCCAGGAATTGAATAAACACAGAGATTCAGAGAGTTTGAAAATGCGAAGAGAGTAGATATAGATCCTCTTATGTAGAACTCTAAATCGCGGAGAGTTAAGGTTCCTAAAAAACCCTTGGCGATTGATAGGACACGAGTGTGGGGTACTGGGGAAGATGAGAGAGTGAGACTTTGCGATTCGGCGTACGCAATATTCGTTCAGACATGGTCGTCTGCTACAATCGCGGAGTGACCCTCTAGGAAAGTAGAAAACCAGAATCCAATTGCCGTTTCAACGGAATGGACAAACCCCGGCCATCTCTTCCCGCGCTTTCGGGTCTCCAACTGAGACTACTGGAGCGATCCGTTGCCAAGACCTGTACCCCACATTCCTAGCTCGCACCCGCCCCACTGTCAGCCCAGGAGGGATGCGGGGTGAATATTGCCCACTGTGATGGTGTTGTTCTGAGATATACAGATATGTGAACCGCGGACTCTTTACGCACGCCATGTGTACACAGGGTTGAACAATCCCCACGGGGAACAGTGTGATGACTGTCATGTACAGGGTATAGTGCATACCTTTCCCCCACCTTCAAATCCCTCGGGGTGCGGAGAAGTGGAGACGACATTGGGTTCGACTATTCAAATGAACTTGTTGTTTAAATGGTAACTTAAAAGGAACCGTGTATATCCGTATGATGTATCTTACATCATTCCAGTCTTGCAGTTGGTTCATTCCAAGATGTAAGCAAATCATTTCAGTTGTTTGCCGAACTCGTTTACCGTTTCCCACGCTCTGCTCTGTTCTCAACGCTGTGTTGACAACAGTCAATCTCAAATATCATGGTAGACATGGCCGCACTGTCGCAGTTCTTAGGTGAACTCCCTCATGGTTTCAGCGGCAGTTGTGCGAATGCTTCCTGGGCGTATTATAGCACGCAAAAAACTGCTGTACTGCCAGGAAACTTCAATCGGTCAGGTTTGTCTTACCTGAGTACCTTTTATAAGACTAAAACTTACCCTCAACAGTCTTTGATGCGCCATGGGCTGCCAAGGTTGATGACCCAGGACTTGTAGCTGTGTAAGTCCTCTAAAATATGAAGTTAAGAACCAACCCCGTTAATGAAACTAGCAATACCTACCTCAACACCACCAACTTTGTTGCCTTCGACCCCTCCTTCTTTGATATCATCGGCCCGTCTGCAAAGGTTGAACACATTATCACCGCTGACCCTAATATTTCTCATGAAGCATCTTGCTACATTCCCACCACCAAGCAACTGTACTACGCAGCGTGGGGCTTTGGTCACGGATGGCAATACCTGCTTGATACTACCACCCATGTGCTAAAGAATATCACTACGTCTCCGCCAACTTATAACGCTCATGGCTGTGTCTATTTCAATAAGTCGATATACGTGGCTACTGATGGAGGTGATGGTAATTACGGCTCTATAGTCAAAGTCAACCCTAAAACCTTGAAAGCGGAAACCCTCATCAACAACTTCTACCAACAGCCTTTCATTGGATTCAACGATCTGGATATTGACCCCGCTGGCAATATCTGGGCTACCGATTCGATCTCTGGTTGGGTAAGTTGTTTCTTCATTCTTCTCTATTTAACTTCGTTCCCAATGGCACATTACTGAACCCATATCCAGGGCCGTGATATGACAACCTTCGCGCCTCTCACAACCCCCGCAGTGTACTTCATTAACACCACCACAATGATTCCGAAATGGGTATTCCAAACCACTGGAAACGCCAACGGAATAGCCTACGGACCTGACAGCACCCTCTACGTCGACGTAACCGACATCTCGTCCGGCCGTCCCAACGTCAAAGACCCACTAAAGGCCCGCCAGCTTCTAGTCTATGACACAGACCACGGCAAGCCGCAGCTACGTTCGGAGCGGTTGCTCTCCAACAGCATCAGTTATTACTGCGATGGAGTCCGCGTGTCAAGGAGCGGATTGGTATTCTGCGCTGCAGCAGATGGAGTTGATGTCATTGAACCAAAGAGCGGGGCGACTCTGGGGAGGATTCGCACTGGTGGCGGAAGTTACCTAGCTGTGAATATTGCCTTTGAGGATCATACCATGTGGATTGTGGGGAAAGGGGGCGTGTGGAAGGTGAGTGGAATAAAGGAGCTGTTGACGAGGAAGTGGTAGAAGCATGTGGAAAGAACCCTCTACTATTTACGTACTTACTTACCTTCTCGGACACTTTTGAAAAGATGGCATTTGTTTTTAGTAGAAGTTATACCAATGCCCATAGTCGTTAGAAATGGTGTTCCGATTATGGCGAATAAATGGTGGCGCCTTATGGGAAAGTAATTTTCCCATTTTTTATATTTTTCAGGGGCCAACTCATCGATCGAACTGTTACATATCCACCTACAACCCCGTTAGGTCCAGCCCCATCTCCGTCCCTCCCGGCGGCTCTGCCTCCGAAAATTACCCTACGCTACACCGAGCGCAGCAACTCCACGTGGAAAAAACCTTCATTTAGTTTATTTTATACTGCACTGTGGGCACACTGGTAAGTGTGTGCGAAAAATCGTTCAACTGATTTATTTACAACTAGGTGAGTAACATCTCATTACTACGTTTTCCTTCAGCCCCCCCCCGGCCCCCCCACCCTCAATCTTCCGGATCAAGGCTGGCGAGCAGGGTAGCAGATGGCGCGAAAAACGTGGTGCCCGTCACCGGTTTCGAGAAGTTAAGTATACGGTCGTGTAGCCCAGGGGGATCCCCGACAAACATACGCTGCATCATCTGCTCGATGACCCATAGGCGCCTCGAGTACCCGATGAAGTATGTCCCGAACTCTCCTGCGCCAGGAGACCCGAACGGCATATTATCACGGAGGATCTCATGCTCATCGCCATTCTTGTCCTCGATCGTAGTTAGAGTCTTGTGACTGCACTGCTGTCCAGCCTCTGCGTCGTCAAGCTCGATGTTATCTAGTTTCGTGCGGCCAATGATGGCCTCCTGAGTCTCGGCTGGGAGCGCACGCCATCCTTTAAGGTCATGTATATACTTCTGCACGACGATATAGCTGCCTCCCTCGGCGGATGCATCCTCATCAGCGACAAGGGTTGAGGCACTAATACCAGGACCGGCAGGATTAGCCGTGCCATCAACAAACCCCAGGAGATCGCGTACATCAAAGTAGCGGAAGCCAATGGTCTCATCGATAACTGCAACAGAGTCGCCTAGAAGGTCCAACAGCTGTCGCTCGAACTCAAAGCATAAATCTTGCCGGTCTGAGCGAATATGGAAGAGCAAATCGCCAGGCGTCGCGATAGCGCTATGAACCGCACCCTTAACGGCTACAAATGGGTGCAGCTCAGCCGGCCGCGGGAGACTGGTGACGCGATCCCAGGCGTCGCTGCCTATGCCGACGGTACATGCGAACTGGGCTTTGAGATCGCGGATGGCGACGTTCTTGGTGAGGTCGTCGACACTCGCGAGTGTGGAGCGAATAGTCCGGATCGCGGAGGGGTTGTTGGCTACGGAGAGGACTAAGAAGGTCGCAGACAGTGTTAGCTGGGCGTCGACGCGCTGAGGCTCGACGGGGCTGTGGCGGCCTGTCATTGCCTTCGTTGTCAGCTTGACCGCGTGTAGTTGGTTAGCTGAATACTTGGAGATCAAACGGATTCTTCCAAATATCATAGTTTATAGACATGGATTCTTCAAGGATCGTCGTGGGATCGTCGTGAGATCATCATGGGATCGTCGTGTTGCAATTGAAGGTTGAGCTTCGTCCCATGTCAGACGTGCGATGACGACACAACTACCATCGTCATTTAGCCTACGGACTAGCTCCTCTCGCGCGAAACATCTCATGTTACAGGATCGCTCAGATGCTCTCACCACAATGGTAATGGACAATCTCTCTCATTTTTGTATATTGTACGGCAGGTACTGTATGGTTAGCACGTTGTGGTGAGGACAAATCCGTTCATTTGATTTATCCTGCATAGTGAAGAGTTGTACACAGCTGAGGTAAGTCGAAGTCGTCTAATTTATTGGAGACATTACCCTTTGCACCCTACACACTTATTTCCCATGCATTTGCAAATCACATCTGAAGTACTATCACAGATGCTACATCATACTGTATCCACCTACCACTTCGTCGGGTCCAGCCTCATCTCCTCTCCCATTTCGGTGAATCTCCTTCCGTCTGGGCGGCTCTGTTCACGAATAATATACGGTCTACAGTGTGGCATAGCTCATCAACCCCCACGTGAACTTTGAATAGCCAAGAAAATAAATGTTCGAATTTAATTACCGCCGCGAACGCACTGACGGTCTGACAACGCCAGTGGATGCGCGGCGTTTCACAGAACTGCACTACCACCACGATAGTGGGGTTCTGAAAGAGCCTCTTGCACTTAACTTCAAATAACCCTAACACTACTTGCCCTTATCCTTCAATCTCCTCTGGAGGAAGGTGGGGATTGTTGGAGGCGCGACAGGATGTGACCCGGTTGGCTCGTTTGCTGCCCCGTTTTATATTGAGGGGAAAGTACAGTAAGTAAGCCGTAAGGAATCATCTACCTGAAGAGGTCTGTCTAATATTCGCCTGGGCCACGATGGTATAAGTACTCTCCTCCTCTCTTTGTTGCTGTCTTCTCTTCTCTATCTATTCAGAGACAGAGTCTTTTACCTTCATTCGTTCTTCCTTTCTCTTTAGAGCCTCTTGCTCAATTTCCGTCTTTTAAGTGCACTTCTTCATTGACTGAAGTAAACTACATACACTCATTCTACCAAACAACACACTCTTTGACAGAGTCTTAACTCATTTAAAATGACCTTCTCATCAGTCGCCTTCGCCGCGAGCGCCTTTGCTCTGCTATCATCCGTCTCTGCCCATGGCACAGTCTCCGGGATTGTCGTTGATGGCAAACTGTAACCATATCCTTTCCATAAACCCTGTTTCTGGTGAGCTAACAACTATTTAGCAACACTGGCTACAGCCCATCCTTTCAATTCTCCAACCCACCACCTGTTGTTGCCGGCTGGTCGATTCCCGATGATTTAGACAATGGTTTTGTTGGCCCCGATATGTTCCAAAACCCTGATATCATTTGTCACGTCGGCGCGACCAATGCTGGCACTTCCATCACTGTGGCCGCCGGTAGCACTGTCGAGCTCCAATGGACACCATGGCCCGAGTCTCACAAGGGCCCAGTCATTGACTATCTCGCCTCCTGCAACGGCGCCTGCGAAAGTGTCGACAAGACTACCCTGAAATTCTTCAAGATCGGCGAGGAGGGTCTAATCGACGGCTCAAATGCTCCTGGAAACTGGGCCTCTGATAAGCTCATTGCGAACTCCAACACCTGGGTTGCCACTATTCCCGCCGACATCGCACCAGGCAACTACGTGCTTCGTCACGAGATCATCGCACTGCACTCTGCTTACGATGCGAATGGCGCACAGAATTACCCCCAGTGTATCAACCTCGTCGTCACTGGTTCCGGAACCGCAAAGCCCGCTGGAGTTGCAGGCACGGAACTCTATAAGAGCACTGACGCTGGAATCCTCATTGACATCTACAAGACGCTGGCTTCGTATGTCATCCCTGGCCCAGCACTCTACAACAGCGGTGCTGCCCCAGCTCCAGTGGAAGGCTCCTCAACTGCCATCGCCACCCCAACTACCATCGACGCCCCGTCCACCGTCGCTGCCCCAACTACCATCGCCCAAACTACCACCACCGGCGCACCATTCCCATTTTCGAACTCTACTATACCTACGGTCCCAACTACAACTACCGTCTCTCCTGTAGTCCCAGATGACTCTGTCGACGCTCCTGAAACCCCAACTACGACTTCCGCGCCCGTCGTTGTCAGCCCCGGCCAAGGTGACAACGAGCCCGCCGTCACCCGCATCGTCACCGTTATCCCACTCCCCGAGACAACCTCCGCCTGCGATGCTGCTGCAACCGTCACTGTGACTTCCGCTGGCGCCACCGTCACAGTCGCCGCCCCAGCTACCACCGTCATCGTCACCGCCACTGTGACCGCATCCGCAAAGCCGCTGCCCAGCGGAGCCACCTTCGATGATGTGGTTAGCTGGTTCACCAACGGCGTCAAGAATGCCGCTGGTGGCCGCAGACGCCATGCTAGAGCTGTCAAGCTATAAACGCTGCACAGTCGCCGATCCATCCCACATTTTCTGGGGTTTGGAAGGAGAGGAAATGGATATCCGACCTAGGGTCGAGTAGTCTCTTTCATGTATATAGATTCGGTGATAGATTTTTAGCGATAGCGGCTGTTTTGTAAACTATTTTATATTCTTTCCATCAAGACTCGCATTGACGGCAGAGCCAAACGACTGTGATTTCTTATGATATATAATAAACTGGCACTCCATGTGATATACTACAAGATATAAAAGATGTCACGATTGCCCCTTACATTGCTGTGAACATCGTCAGAGTATTACATTAAATTAGCTTAGAATTTTTTTCAATTTGAAGCTATTTAAGTCATTTTCCACCAAAACCCATCAAGCACAATCAAAAGGTTGAAAAATGACTGTTGAAGTGATGATCCATCCCCTAAAAGTCCACAGGAGCGACACACGTTCATCCCCAAGTCATAATGGCATTGCGTAACTTCATAACATCAGAAACGCGCGATTGAATATGCCAATTTAACATTTTCCAAGGGCAGCTGTCATGGCATTGGGTCAGTAACAAAACTTTGATGTGGGACAAACAATGTAAACTTACATGCAGAGCACGCGCTATCAGTGTAGTATCCACTGACATAGCAGGACTTGCCATCCCAGAAAATTCTATCCCAAGTGCTTTAATCAATCAATTAGCAACCTTGCATCCCTGGTGTTGCTGGCGTGAGCAAAGAGGCTAGGTATTTAACAACTCACCAGTTTCCACTAACACAGGTTCCTGACTTGTAGCAACCGAAGCTGTAGTAACTGCCCTTCTTCACCGTGGCAATAACCGAGTATCCCGTGCCGGGACCGCTGCGGCAGTTAACGGTTGCGGAAGAACCGGTGATCTTGCAAAGAACGTTGCGCTTGAATAGCTCTCCGGGATTGGCATCCCTCGCCTCGAGCTCAAGGTCGTCAGGTACGGCGGCCACTTCCTCAGCGACGGGAACTGGGGCGGGCGAGGCGAGGATACCGAGAGGGAGGAGGAGGAGGGCGGTGGCGGTGGCAAGGGATATCTGCATTTTGATGGATGGTTTGGGTTGTTGAAAAGCTGATGAGTCTGGAGATGCTGTGAATGGAAGAGGATGATGATTGTGAAATTCGATGGGGAAACAGCCTCCTTTTATATTCATCCATCTCCATCTTGTTGGCATTATCACTTCCTCGATATCGTCAGCACGGGGGAATGTTTGTTCCACAATAAGATGGCCAAGCAGGCGCCCGGTATGTGAGGTTTTTTTTTGCCTCAAGATGCGGATCTAGAGATCCTCCGTGATAAGCTTGGGCACAGCGGCCTAATTCTTGCCGATCTCTCGTGAGTGATTAAGGGTTGGCCTGTGAGGGTATAAATTATCGCGTGCCACGAATAAAGTGTGGCTTACATACAATCCAGGTCCATCAGCCTCAGCCGGGGGAAAAGGGGACAAGGCGGGCACAGCTACAAGCCACAGCCATACCCGAATACTATATTTGGTATATAATGGCTGTACTGTACTACGGTACAATAGGGACAAAGTATACTAACTAATATGAGTATGTGGTATGTTGGGTATACTGAAGTCGATAATGAGTACGCGTACGCGTCTTTCGGATGCTGTGGATAGCAATTTATGAGAGTAAGCCCGCGTCTATTCCCTTTGCCCGATGGCGATTCGACCCAATCCCCTGGGATACGCGTTTGCAAACACACCGCGCCGATCCGCTTAGACTGGCTCTCCTGTAAGCAGATCCAATGTTTTTGAGAGACCCGAGAGCATTCTGGGGCTTCGAAGGATTAATTTTTCCCTTTCGGTCTTGGTGCCCTATTAACTCACCGCTAGGATTACTCGGCTTACCCCGGATTCTCCCCCGACTCGCTAATCTCTCATCGCCTGATTTACCCTGCATGGGCTGACTGATACCCCTGCCGCCCGTCGGCGGTAAGAATGTTGTGGCGGATAAATAATCGTGCCATCTTACTCTTATCGCTGGTAAGTTAAGCCACCCCATTTAACTACCCCCCCCTGCTCAGGTACTCGTTCCAATCGAAGCCTACACGTCAACATAGGAACTAAAAACAACAGGGCCTTCTTTCCATGGTGCAGGGGGGTATTTAAGCACTACTGCCACACATGGCAAAGTATTTGTTTTCGAGGGCAACTTCACGGAGTTCTTGCTGGATACGGACATAATTAAACATGACTGCATCAATTTTGTCTATCTAGACGTGTTTGTTAGTGTACTTTACAGCTACCATGATAATTATGTCCTAATTAAGCTAATATTTCTCCCGTTTACATGTGTTAGCAGATAAGCTAGGGGCCATTGAGGTATTCTTAACCACATCGTTCTCACATCATATATAGGGTGACACCTACATGTATATCTACACCCTTTCTTCTTCCACATACGACCATCGTCTCAAGAGAATTGGGAATCCCCGTCGGAGGTGGTCGCTGAATGAGACTACTTTATGAGTTCTGTTAATGGAAAGTAGATTCACAGATACTGAATCGCGTGGGCCGTAGTCAAGCTTAAAACAACGGTGCTTATGTCGACATCCAATCTGTCAATCTAGAGCCAAATCGTTGCTGCTTTTTCAAATATATGGAAATGGAAAGTCAGGAAAGGGCAAACTAGCGTATTAGGATCAAAAATAGTTATTGTTGGAATAATGTATTGATTCCACTAAATCACTGATACAGTTTTCTCGTATTCCGATTTATGTCAGCGGGCGCAGCTGCTTTCACCACCACATTTCTCAGTTTTCGCAACTGCGCAAAAGTAGTCGCGCGTTTCTCGCTTCTCGTTCTATAATTTTGAACTAATCAATGGGACATTACATTTTAGTTTCTGGATCCTAGACTGTTGTGCGTTCTCAGTAGGTTTCTAATTCAATATGCAACAGTAGATTCCTCTCTTGCGTCTGTGACATGCGATTATTCCGTTAACTAGCCCCAAGAATACATCCAGTAGCTGTCCAAGCTATATCTTTATCACTTGAGTCCAGACGGTCCTTCGCCCAAGCGTGACATTGGTTATTTTTAGAGTCGTGGGATAAGTGCTTTATTCAGCTTGAGATTTGGAATGGGAGTTTATTTTTACTCCATCTCAGTTTCTCTTTACAACATATCGCTATAAAGTTTATAATCATGCTAGATTGCTAATGCCCTTTTCCAAAATGTAAATACCAAAACATATCTCTTATAACTCAGCCTTTATATCTACCTTCGCTGATTATCTCTTATCCTCGATTTGTACATCTTTCATTTTAACAACAGGTCTTTTGTTGTCAGCACTACAGAAGGAATTGGTCGACATGCTCGTCCCGCTCGTCTCTAAAACCACGATGTCTTTCGCGTCCTTAGTGCTCGAGCCTACCCATTCGTTGCCGCCATAGATATCACCATTCTCAATCTGCTCTAAAGTCTTGTCCTTCGACTCAGGAATCCAGAGAGTGAGCAAAGCAGTGAGAAACAAGATGCCACTGAATAATCCCAAGACACCTTGGAGTCCAATCTTTGCGGTAATTGTGCCGAAAGCAAAGGTTGTGAGTATGGCTCCACATTTGCCAACTGCAGCTGATATACCGTGGGCGGTTGCACGGACTCGAGTTGGAAAGACCTCGACGGGAATGAGGAACGTCGTGGTTGCTGGGCCAGCGTTGAGAAAGAACTAGGATCGAAGTGTTAGCAGAACAATGCTGAGTAATATGAAGAGATAGATATGGCAGTCTGGATTGTACCATGAGCTTGAAAACCTACCTGAGATAATGTGAAGAGCGCAATGAGACCGCCAGTACTGGTGATGTTTGCCACACCGGCCCAAATGGCGTAAAGAATGGCGACAAGGCAACATCCAATCCACTGTTGACGAACGCGACCGAGTATATCGAGGAGTGGAATTGCAGCGTAATAACCAGGAAGGAAGCCCTATACTTCATGTTAATTACTTAAACTGGAGGTACTTCGTTTGTAATGGGAAGACACATACAGCGGCCGCAACAATAATGTTTCCAATAGCTGTATTATAAAGTGTTTGCCAGTGCGTCTTGCCTGCGCCGTAACCGATGCTGCTTAGAATGATAGATTGGTTGAGATTGATTCCGTAAAATGCGATGTCACTTTTTGATTATTAGTTCGTTCAGTACATTTCAAAATGAACTCACAGGAGAAACCAGGTGCAACATGTAGCGAAGAGTGTTCTCGCATGCAATGGAACAGAGAAATATTCCTTGAAATCCACCCATTGATTATAGAGATCTTTTCTGATTGTTTCGCCACGGCCGTCTCGCGTTTCGACATCTATACTGTGTCAGCCAAATGAGCCTTGTATTAAGATAAACATGTGAACGTACACTTCTGATATGGAACTGTTTCCTTCATGCGTAGACGACCGTAGAGGGTTGCTGCTGCTGGAAGAATACCAATTCCCAAGAGCAATCTCCACACCCACTGGACACGATCAATGTTATTTTCGATAGCAGATTTGAAAGCGACAATCAAAATGAGGTAGACTATCGAAGCAGAGAAACTTCCAAGACCATAATTAGAGAATACACCAGAAACGAGCACTGCCCTGGATTTGACTGGTTTGTTCTCTGACGATAAAGTTGCTGACATTGGATAGTCTAATGCCATATTAGTGAATGTTGTTTCTTGAGAATTTCACACAACGAACCTGCGCCAATACCAATTCCAGTAAAAGCACGCCAAATACAAATCCAGACCACGATACCCTCGTGGGTCATATATGGAGGGGCAACAATAACCATGAGCGTTCCAAAGATAGTCATAATAAGCTCCTTGCCGTAGATCTTATGTCTTCCAATGGCATCACCAAGGATACCACAGCCGACTTGGCCAAATACCATGCCGAGAGATAGGGAACCCTTCATGGCATCACTTTGGGAAGACTTGACAACAGAGCCAGAGTCTTTGAAATAAGTGAGACCAATCATAGGAACAACTACAATACTGTTAACATTGTTTTGAAGTGATGACCATCCTAACTCACCTAGACCCATAGTAATATTCAGATAACCATCGGAAAAGAAACCGGTTCCAGCCAGGGCAAAGAACTTGATGTTCTGGAGCCATGATGTGCGGGGCTTAGTCGCCAGAGGCGCCGTCTGGAGGTGAGCACTCATGGTGAAAATATTGATACGAAGGCGGTTTGTAAGAGCAGCTTGTCGATCCTGCCTTCCTACTTGATCGCGAAACAACCTCCATCGTCAATGCCTTTAATACATACTCACAATAATTGATGGCAACTTTCTGCCTCTGAGTCGGCGTGAAGCCCGACGTTCAGGGTCATCATACTTCTTGTCAAGCTAAGCAGCTGGTGCCTAACACTGCGACCGATGTTCGCACGTGTATATATCATGGATTTACGGCATGCTGCCGGCCAGGGACGCCACGTGTATACAACGTCGTAAGGGAGGCAAAACGTCGTTGCGCATTCTCGGTGGAGCTCGCGAGGGGTCGGAGGGAAGAGCGATAGGGGTTGATTGAGACATTACCAAGAGAAACCAAAGCAAGGCTAATGCAGCCATAACCCACAATAGTGTTCCTAGGCAACAAGTCAAATGCCAAAATTGCATTACACCCAATCATTTCGCAGCGTGGGGTTTTAGCTTCTTAGGTGACGGGCCAGTGCACGTACCGTTCCGGACTACCGATTAACCCGAATACTCGATGAGACGGGCGCCAAGGAGGACAAACCACTCCACGTACTGTCGTTGGTTTTCAAACTGCAAAAGGTGCACGCTCATGCTTTTTCCAACAACCACAGTAACCACTATATACTATTACATAGGCTAGACTTATGAATAGTTTAACAATAAAATAGAAAGTGACAATCTGACGATAATTACGAAGACGAATGTTTATACATTTATAGAGGAACGTGCTACTGTTAGCTACAATCTCAGCTGCTACTTATGTTAGAGTTACTACTAGAGAGATCTATCATACTAATCGGAAGCATACCAAAAGTACAGTGCATACCAAAGGGACCCTTATCAATTATTCACTGCTCTATAAGAAAATATTCCTAGGCAGTACACTAATTAGGTCTGCGAATTAAGAACTAAATCAAAGATATCAAAGTTTCTCCATGTTGCTTTTTCTTCAGCTAGCTGGCTGCCTAATGGTATGGACATCAATATTGGCACATCTTGCTCTGATAAACCGCCATGGGAGCGCAATCTGTGTTCTCCCAAATCCGACAGCGTGAGGTACATAGAATCAGCACGGCCTTCTTCGATGAACTTGACACCTGCATCTAGGACGTACAGTGACAGATCGCCAGAATATTGCAGTGGTGCTTTTCTGCCGATCCATTCTTCAACACCACTGATGCCATTGGTCTCGATAGTGGCTTCGCCAGCGAATTCGGCAGAGAAACAGATTGCATTCTCTAGATCGTGCGAGACGATGCGGCGGAGCTTGTCTTTTGCCGTGATTGCTACTACCCTGACGCCGCGCTTTGACAACTGTTGGAGGATTGTAGGGCCACGGAGGAGAGTTGCATCGGTTATCATCTTCTCTTCGTGATTGACTGGGTCGAGGTAAAAATTTCCAGCTATGCCGTGGATAGAGGGCGGGACGCCAGTAATAATAGAGACATTGTTGGGCTTGGTGAATGAAGGCATGCAACTTTTTGCAGTAGTGTGGAATCCGTGGTCAATGAAATAGGCCAGATTTGGAAGGATACCATTAGCGACCCCTTGCGCTAGGTATTCTGGATCGAAGCCGTCGACGCATACGGCCACGGTTGGCTGTTTTGGAAGAGCATATGTTCTCGAGTGAACAGTCACGTATGACGGGAGCTCTAAAACACAATCAGCATTTATACTATCGATAACAATTTTCAACCTACGAGAAGTCATTTTGTCTGCACTAGTGCACTGCAGCTCGTACACATATATATACACATTTAGCCAGCGAGCGCTTGCGGCATCTACGGGGGTAAGTGATTTTCCGAACCACTTGTCAGCCCCCTCCTGGCTAAAGTTCTATTCTATTACCATGAAGCTAGTAAGTGGAGTTTTAACCAATGACTCAGAAAATATGAACATTTTGGATGACTGTTTGGCAGGACGTTTGGCAGCCTGTTCCTCGATTACATTGGCTAGCCCATTTTCACATTGCACCAGGGCGCCGGTTTGGAGCCGTTGACAGAAGGCTACCAAGAACAGCTGATTACAACCGTCGATGACACTTGTTTTAAGAACTGGTAAAAGTGATTGATTTAAATATTTTTGACTATACAACCCTATGCTATGGGGCTTTGTAGGCTGTTGATTAATGACTGTACAGCCATGTCCTTGTAAAATGAGATGGGCTTGACTATCATATCTGGATCTTTCGCCAGGTCGTCCCAAACTCGCACAGCCAATTTTTCTTCCAACAGAGGATCTTTCCGTGCTTCAGCAACTTGTGCGTCGTTGAAAATTCCACCCTGTACAACTTAGTGTTTCTTCAACGGGAAGAAGAGTAAATAAACTTACCTGGAACTTAAGAGTCTTTTTACTCGTCTCACTAAGGCTCTCATAATACCCCTCTCTAACAGCAGTGAGATATCTCTTAGCCATTACATGAGCGCCTACCAACTGGCAAATCTTATCACTGAAACCCAATTGTCTTAGATATTTCTCCCCAAAAATTTCATGGCTTGCTCGCCCGACATATTCACCATCTGGGGCGATCATTTTTGGCATCTGAGAATGAAGGGTGGGGATAAATCGCCCGACGTCGTGTAGTAATGCTCCAAGAATTGTTTCATTATCGGCATCGGACTGGCGGGCCAGATGTGCGGCTTGAAGTGAGTGCTGCAGTTGTGACACTCTTTCGCCTAGGTATTCGGTCTTTTCCTGATCTTCAATAAATGTGAAGAGAGTTGTGATGATCTCGTTAGCGCGAGCTTCGACCGGCGTTGGGGTTGCGACTAGCATATTCGCAATGATTGAGTGACAAAAAGATGAATGTGAGTTTACCTAAAGCGAAATGTGAGGGAAAGAAAGTCGCAGAAGTATGTTTGTTTTATTGTTATTCGATACGTAGCCTTCTTCTACGTAGCTAACGCTGATCAGCGTTTGTTGGTGGTTCAGCCCACTACGGACTTCCCACCGAGATTTAGCTCTGTCACATCATCGGCGTCAACACGAACATGATCCACCCACAACTCGATACGCCACGTGTATTAGCGACTCAGCTATCAATGGAGTTATTGTAGGGAGCTTAGCTGGGACTACGGGGGTTGCGGGGCTCCGGGGGCCTGTTTACAACATTTATTAAGGCAAATAAATACACGTGCCTTTTCCAAGAGAACGTCTGAGATCGACGTTTGATAATGGTGGGAACTATATAAGGTTCCCCGCAATACTCTTGACTAGTTGTAGTCGCATGCTTGTTCGGAAAGAAGCCCGAGATGCACGTGCTACGTGGACAATCTTCGGGGTATCCAAGAAATTATAGAAAGAGTCAAGATTTGGCGTACGATACCTCTTTTCTTTTCTACATCAGTTCTTTAACACTCTTCTTTTCCTTATATAGTTTCAATTTACCTGTCCTTTCCTGACGTTACCAATTAGTCACGACTATTTTTACAATGGCCAAATACGTTGTCTCCCCAGAGCAGGTAGCTCAGTACAATAGAGATGGGTATCTGCTCATCCGCGCCGGAGAACACAATCTCGTGACCGGAGAAGAGCTCCAAGCTTGGTCGAAAGAGGTTCAAAGCTGGCCACGAGAGAAAGGCAAATGGATGCAATATGACGAGATAAACGAAAATGGCGAGAGACAACTTATGCGCACAGAGAACTTCGTGGATTACCATCCTAAGTTCAAGGCATTACTCTGTGGAGAGAATTTAAGGGGTGTTATTGCGCAGCTTACAAGAGGCGTAAGTCATAACTTCTACATACAAGAGTAACTAGATTTAAATTTGCTAACTCCAAGCCTAGGAAATGCTTCTTTTTAAGGACAAGATCAACTACAAGAGCGGCTTTGGCAATGGATTCCTTGCCCACCTCGACGCCCCAGCCTATGACCACATCGGAGAAATCGAGCACACAACGGCGAATCTCGCTGTCAACGCCGCAACGCCAGAAAACGGATGTTTACAAGTCGTGCCAGGATCGCACCGCATGAAGGTTGATTTCCTCCACGCTGGCAGAATACATCCAGACTGGGAAAACAGTCACGAGTGGGTACTTGTACCACTTGAAGCAGGTACGTAGACGTTGTCCGCATTCTAGTCCTAACTTGTCTTACTGATATATCCGTAAAGGCGATATAGTTTTCTTCGGCTCCCACCTCGCTCATCGGTCTTTTGCAAACCAGACCCCAGAGTCCCGCACTATGGTCTACGCAACATATCACTCTGCAGCCGATGGACCAGATCTCAGAGAAAAGTACTACATTGACAGACGTGTTGTTTCCCCTCCGGATCATGGTTAGTCATATCTTAATCGCTTTAACTTTTGACATTACGAGTTTGGGATGCTAACTTCTCGCAGAGCGCGTTGCCGGAGAGGATTATGAGGTGGGCTGGAAGAGATATGGCTTTGCAGCACCGTTTTCAAAACAAAATGCTGTCGCTCAGGAGAGTGAGGTTATGGTATAAGTGTTGCGTATGTTGCGTTGTGTTTCGGGGTATTTAGAAAGATAAAAGGCAATTAATGAATCGAGGAAAACACACAGAGAACTCTGCAAAATTTCTATTGATATTTGAGATTTTATACACTTGATAAGGGCGCAGGCTCTAATGTAGACTATATCGTTATTTCATTTTTCGGAGACTTACCTGTAATTCGAACGAAAACTTTTACGAAGGGAAATTGTATAAAAGCGTTTATAGACTCTAGTATTTGGCTACCAAAGTATGAGAAGACAGTAGCTTTATACGCAAACCCAACACTTTTAAAAACAACAAGACAAGCAATCTAAGCAAGTCAAGATCTTTTAAGTCAGAGTTAAAGATTTAAAGAGATCCTTAATTCACCATCTCAGCAAAAATGGAAATCTTCTTATATTGAGATTCAAATACAGTTAACAGAAAATAAGTTAGTTTACCCGGAGCTTACAAAGATTGCCGCTATAATGACTGAGCAAAGACAACGGATTGTTAAAAGTAGGAAATCTATCTAAAAAGGTAGAGCTGTTACGGTTGAACAAGCATGGAAGAATATTTATGAGAAGATAGCAAAGAAGAAGTAAGAGAAGAAGCAAAGGATAAGAGAGTAAAAGCATATGTTGAACATTGAGTATGAGCTGCAGCTCCATGCCAGCATCGATACGCGGAGAGCGGAACAGGCACGGAAAAGAAAAAGGAAATTACTTGAATTCCAAATAAGCAACCTGGACACTGAGCCACCAAGGGAGTTACTCTAAGTACTCATTGACTTCGATGCTAGACGTATGAGATGGGAGGAAGAAGAAGAGTTGTAACGGCAATTGGCCGCGGAGGAAAGGGGGGTTTGTGGATTTCAAGGGTGCACGGAAGTACATACTCTTTTTGTGTAGGTGCATCCGAAAGCGCACAGGGAGCCAAACGGGCCCTTATTAATGTCATTATAGACTTATAAAATCCGGTTATTTCTATCTAGGAACTCCACCTCCTTGGTCGTCAACCCCAAACGTCCAGTCTTCGAATCCAGAGGGGATGTTGTGCGGTGATAATAGATCGTAACCCTGTAGTGCCGAACCAGTAAATGTGCCATTTACCCAGTCAAACTCATCGGCCATCGCACAATCCTGCATATAAAGCCCTTGCACCGCAGTATCCCCTGCTACGTCATCAGGTGCTCTGTCCTCGCCCAGAGACATTTCTCCAGTCGTTTTACGGCGCTCAATTAATAATTTGATAGCATCGCCGATCCTTGCTACAAGATGGTTCCGTGACATTCCCCTACCGACTTCTTGCAAAACAAGCATATTTTCCTCTACCAAAGCTAGCAGCTCTGCAGTATCAACCTTTACAGTACCGCTGTACTCAGTTGCCGTCTTGATAAGAAATACGGCTGCGAAGGCGATCATTGTGTCGAAATACAGTGGCAGCCCGTTTAGGTAGCCCTGCCACTCCACGTCAGCATTGACTGTCCGTAGAATATACGTTGCCGATGCTACAGCCATTTCGGCAATCTCCCTAAGCTCCGGAGATAGTGCTTGCAGCGTGTTAGGTGCTTTCAGTACACCACGGAAGGCATGCGAGCAAAGATACAATTTTAAGAAATGGTAATGGAGTCCTACACCTTTTCGCGGATAGTTCCCGACATGATTGTTGTGCACAAATCTCTCATTCCAATCCGCACGCCAGGTATCAAGGGTGATATTGAATCGCTGGAGCTGACTTATCGTGCTCGTTGGAATAGGCAGAGAGATGTTAGTGCCAAAGGTCGAGAAGATGTGGCTGGCAGTCGACCATAAATCTACTTGACTAATGAGTCTGGCGTCGTCTTCGGTAGCATCTGCAAAACCAAGCAGGCTTGAGGTAGCGTGAATAGCTTCGTATTCTCCTGTCATGGGAGTACGGCCATAAGGGATCGAGAAGTGGTGGTCGCAGACATATACGAGATAGTAAAGGCGGGCCTGGAGGTAGTAGGCGGGATCATCATCTGTAATATGCATGAATGCACGGTGGAGTTGCTTCTCTGCTGCAATTCGCACGGCTGTAAATCATTAGAAAGATTCATCAGGTATTAGAATAGCGGTAAACTCACCTATCCCAACAAGAATCCACGATATTTCATCAAGCCAAAACGCGCCGATGCAAAGAGCTCGTATATCATCCAACGTATTCCTTCTTGAGAACGCATTTATAGCACACAAACGAACGAATTCTTTATAACAACAATTAAACAGCGGGCGCAATGAACGATGATGCAACGAACTGACAGTGCATATCGCAGCTGTCAATAGAGGCGATCCCTTCCTCACACTCGCAAGAGTGCTGTGGTTAGGAATAATCCGATATACGTAGTGATCTAGTTGATCGTGGTACATGTTGAAGAGATCGTCAGCTTCTCGAATCGAAACTATACCACGAGTAATTAAGTCCATTTCTGTCCCAGTGTCTGCCGCGAGGATACCTGTAGAAGATTGTTCCGTAATTTCCGGCAAGCATGAAGCTGGTACTGATGCTGGAGTGATATCTGGGGATTTAGCAGCTAGCCCATTCTTCGACTTGTTCCCAATATTGACAAAATTGATTGATGCATTAATTCCTTCTCTGTCATCACCAGCAGTTTCTTGGTCTATTGGATCTCCATTTCCATCTTCAACAAATAGAAGAAGCTCAGGCATGGCGAGTTTCTCGGCTAGCATCTTCATTGCTGCTTCCATTCTCTGCATCTTCAAGCCAAGTCGATCTTTCCAGCTAATCAGAAATATTAGTTCCTATTATTACCCCTTTTGGGCAGAAACGAAAGAAGCATCTTAAGAATGGAATTGAGGGCGTAAAAGAGCAGCTTACACCTCATCGCTCTCCAACAACATCTGTAAACTCCTATTAACTGTACACGGCAAGCCACGCTTCCGGCATCTTATACACGGTGGTTCAGAATTTCTCATGTGGCATTTTATCTATCGTTTCAATCAGCATCTGTTTTCGTGTTCGTGCCAGGTCACGTTTGTTTGTTCCTCTCCCCGAGTACCCTCTGCGAGTTCTTCGGCCTTTTGCTTACCTTCTGTTTCCGGCACGCCGCACATGCAGAGACCTTACGGGATATATCCGGTGGCTTCGAATCTCCAAATGTGCGACGAAGCGTCTCAACTCCGCCTGCCATTGGAGGTGGGGCAGGAATGCGTGCAGTAGAGGGCGAGAGAGATGCGTCTCGTGGGCGGGAGGCAGAATAATTGGCCATCTCTCCATGGGCAGGGTTAGAAACTCGAGT